>WBMZ01000204.1:0-49808 GCA_013400975.1 Atrichornis clamosus
GTGTTTCAGATAGTAGTAATACAATCATATATGTATTTATATATAAAAAAAGATATTGGTCTGCTTGGTTTCCTGTTTACAGCCACCATTAAAAACCTGCGTAATTTTCTTAGACATGTAGAACATGAATTCAAGCAAGCATTTTAACTGCTCAGGATTCAGCAAGGCTTTGTTTTGCAATATCACTTATTTCATTTTACCTTAGCTGCTAAGAGTTTTTCTAAAGAAAGTTTCTTGTTTGAAAGTCTTTTAGATGGTAATAAAGATGGTAGTAACTTCTTTTTTTGTGAAAATTATAAAATGTTATAGTAGAAAAGGTCTGGAAAGGTCACCTGGTTCCTGCTCTGAGGCACGATCAGTTATACCAAATGGTTAACTAAGGTAAAAAGTATTTTTTACTGCTGTCCTTGTTGAAGTCAGATCTTTCCTTCACTCAAGATTGAACAAGCCAAATTACATAAAAGGCTAGTGAAGAGAACAGCACGCATAACAGGCAGTCTGAGCTGCTCCTTTAAGACCCTGCAAACTTGTAGAGTATCAGGTGATTTAAGAGATTCCTTTTAGCAGTTCTTTCCCCGTGGCTCACAGCAGAACTGTTCTTCGTTCACTAAACTGGCATTCTTTATCAAAGGCAAAACAGACAGAGAGAGGGAAGAAAAAACAATAAGGTAGAAAAAGAAAACACATTAAAATATTTGTAACAGTATGTAACCAGTTTTTATCCTCTAGATTATGTCCATGATCTTGCCAAAGCCAGTGAAGACAGAAGTATTGTATGAATAGTGCACCTTTGCTTTTATTCAGAAGGTTTAATGCTAAAGATCAAACAACTGAGATGGCTGAGTGAGTAGAGATTGAAAGGGCTGAGGTTTGTTGCCAGATTTGCCCATGAAGACACTTTTACTACTTCATAAAAGATGAACAGATGAAAAAGCTCACCTGCTCAGTATTTTAGGGAAAGTGCTTTCTGGGGAAATTTTTAACATATTATTTTAGGTGCATTGATTTTGGTTCCCCTATTCTCTGATTTCTAATACATTGTTTTAGCTTGGCCCTTTCATATTTGATCCAATTTTTAATTATTCTTATTGACACTAATTCAGCCTTCTTCTTTGACTCTTAAAATTTCTTTCAATATACAAAGTAAGGTTTTTGTTAGTGACTTTTGTAAATTTCATCTTTAAATTACCGGTATGAACATATACATAGGAGTATTCATATATGTTGTAAAAGAGAATAGATTTTATATTTATTGTGTAAATGGAAACAGAATAGCAATTTAGCTTGAGATGTAAACCAGAAATGTCACTGACAAATTAACATAAGGGAAAATGGAGAAATACAATATGGTATTAGAAAACTGTGTGAAGCAATGTATAAAACTGTCTCAATCCTAAAGCTTTGCTTAGGATTGCCTTTCTGACGATGAGCCCTTATCTGCCAAGGAACTTAAGAATTTTCATAAGTATCTACTGAAGCACTAACAAAATATTTTAAAATATAAATATCATTGACAAATCACAAGACAAATCATAGTCCCCTTCAATATCTAGTTTCTTTAAATGAATCATTAATTACTATTCATAAAACCTGGCTGCTATCCTGAAGTTAGAAGAAAGCAGTCAATATGGTATTTCACAAATAGGTTCAGAGTGGCATTGCTCCTCATTCTTCTTTTCTCCAAACTATACAAACCTGAAGTCCTCAGGCACTTCTCTTAGGACTTGGCTGCAAGGCTGTCGGCAGCTTTTTTCTCCTCTGGACTCAGTCAAGGACCTTCACATCCATCTCAAATGGTGGGGCCCAGAATTGCACACAGTTCACAAGTCAAGGATACACCAGTGCTAAATATAACAGGATAGTCACCTCCCTTGACCAGCTGGGTGTATGTACTGTTGCACCTCAGGACGGGGTTTGCCTTCTTGGCTGCCAGGGCACACCACTGACTCATACTGAGCCTGCTGTCATCCAGCACCCCCAGATCCCTTTCTGCTGGGCTGCTCCCCAGCCACTCTGCTACTAGGTTATGCTTGTGCCTGGCATTATTACAGTGCATGCATACAAGTGCAGAATCTAGCATTTGGACTTGTTAAATTTCATCCCATTAATCATAGCCCAATGCCCCAATCTATCTAGGTCCCTCTGCCAGGTATTGCTCTCCCATGAGAGAGTCAACAGCACCTTCCCAGTTTGGAATCATCAGCAGATTTGCTAATGGTGCATTCAACTCCTGCATCTAGATCACTGATAAATATATTAAATAGAACTAGTCCTAGAACTGATGCCCGAGGAATATCACTAGTGACTGGTCAAAAGTCAGATGTAACTCCATTCCCTATAATCCTTTGAACTCTGCCATTTGGCCAGCTCTTCACCCAGTACACTCTGTACATGCTCATCTCACGGTCGATCAGCTTGTCCTGAAGGATATAGTAAGGAACAGTATCAAAACTTACTAAAATTGAGAAAAATGACATCCACTTTCTTCTGTTCATCCACTAGGCAGATAACCTTATTGTAGAAAAATATCAAATTAGTTAAACAGGATTTTCCCCTTGTGGACTGTGTTGACTGTGCCTGATGTTTGCATTGTTCATTAAATGCCTTTGAACAGCACTTCTTGAGCCAAGACAAATAACAAGGAAAATTTGCTAGAACGAAAAATGCAGACGGAAAAACATTTGAATATAAATAGGTAGCACTTGAAGAAGAAAGTTAGGATTGCAGAATTCAGGAGTACAGTTTGCCTAAACATTCATTCCAGTTCATTGTGAGATAAAAGCAACAACTAAAAGTTCAAATCAAATGGACTAAACGGAAATAAATATGTCATGTATAAAACAAAAAATGCTGACAATCATAAAGATCCTATTACCTCTTTAACTATATGACTAGTAGTAGCATGTTATTTCTACCCTTTTCCATGTCCTCTTAAAACAGGAAGAAGATAAACATAGAAAACTCAGTACATGCACTTCTATGATCTCAGAGCTATGGGAAAATCTTGATGGAGGTGATGTCTTAGCCTGCTTAGGACAACCCTAGAAATAATTTATTGTCCCTTTTACCCATTTTTAAAGGTAACATAATTGCATGTTTTCCTTTAACAAGTTACAGATCTGAGATCTTACCCATCCAGAGTCCCACAGGGTGACACACACAGGTGGGTTTCCTGCACTTCTCCATCATGTAGTCTGATGTAAGAATTTATCATCTGTGTATGGTGACATGACCAGAGGTATAAGTCAATATCCTGATTTTGCTTAAAAAAAAAAAAAGCCTTCTACAAGTTGCCAATCATTCACTAAGTCAGTGAAAAAGCTAAAAAGATTCACTAATGATAAGTTTTTAATTAGTTGTCTCAAAAAACTTGACGATAAAATCCCTAAGAGAACTCTGACCGACTGGTGTTAACAGAAGACAGAAAACTATTGTATCAGTACTCAGAAAAGGTAAAGGAGGATGACTAGCCAGAGGTTGACTAGTTTGACTCAAATCCTGAGAGATGCAGTAAAGTTCTTAAGGATTAGATTACAAAAGAATTAAGAGTGCAATTTGAATGGTATTTTTATGGCTCTTGTAAAACACAAATGATTTTATTATATAAGGTTAAAAATGGTAACTGAAAAGATATAATACACTAAAACTTTTGGTATACACTCAGTATTATATTTACAATTTATTTTGATTAAGAATTAAAGTAAGTATCAATGAATAATACGTTCAAAGATTTTGAAAATCTGTAAGTAGACAGTTCGCATAATACCCTACCAGTTCTGGTAGGGTCTTACAACATTGACATTGTACCTGATAATGTTCAGCAGTTGTATCAATTATAGACATCAGGCTACTGTCTGATGATGTTTTCAGATAATGTAAATTGTACTGGAAAGCTAAATGATGGCAAAGGACAGCCAAAGGTTATCCTGTATCAGAGAGATCAGGAAAATATTCTGACTGCCCAGTGGCTCAATAATACACTGTGGGTTGACAATTAACCTTTCAAATTCTCAGTGAATTAACACATTCTAAATAAAGAAAGAGATGGACAGAATCAAACAGAATTTGTATGCTTTACACAGACATCTTTCCCAAACTCTTATGTATAGAACAAAATATCTTTGAAAATACAGCCAAAGCAAAATTATATTTTCAGGAGAAATGCGTGATGATCCATGCAAAAACATTAGCAATGATCATATAGATTAAGTAATCTTTTTAGTTAAAAATCAGTGAAAGGGATATGTAGCAAGATTCCTGAGGTGATTTCTCTCTTCACAAGTTCTGATGAAACTGATTGTCGTGGTTTTGCTAGACCTGGTTTTTGGTAGCGGGAGGGCTGCAGGGATGGCTTCTGTGAGAAGCTGCTAGAAGCCCCACCACCATGTCCTGCAGGGCCAATGTCTGGCTGGCTGCAAAGATGGACATGCCACAGGCCAATTAGAAGTGGTAACGCCTCTGTGATAACAGATTTAAGAAGGAATTCAAAACAATTCTGGTTGCGCAGCTAAAAATTGCAGCCAGGGAGGAGGAGGATGTGAGCTAAAAGACCAACATGGAGAAGCACCAAGGCCAGGTCGGAAGAAGATACAGCAGGGCCGGAGTCGAGATTCCTCTGCAGCTGGTGGTGAGACCGTGGTGAGACGGGATGTCCCCCCTTGTAGCCCATGGAGGAGCACGGCAATGCAGAGCCCCCTTTACAGATGTTGGAGCAGGGGGATGCTTAAAGACTGCAGCCTGTGGAGGAGTGACCCACGCCGCAGCAGTTTGAGGGCCGCTGTTGCCCGTGGGTTGGACTGTGGACTTTACTTTCCAAAAGGGGACCCCACCATTCAGCAGAGAAATTTTTCTTCTTTTTCTGGTATTATAATAAATGTAGTTTCATATTTTCAAGTAGTTTGCCTGTTTTGCCTGTGATTTTTTTCGTCTTGAGATCTTAACCACAACCCTCGTGGATGCTTAGAATTTTTTTTCCTCCCTCTCCTCTGTCCGGCTGCGAGAAGAGGGGGGAAGTCCATGAGCCTGGGGAGTTCCTAGCCTCTGGCCAGGCTCAAACCAAAACACTGGTCCTGGAACAAACATGCTAAAACAGTGCCCACATTTCTGGTGTTCATTTATTATAGTTGAAATATCAGTTTAGAAAACTTGGAAGCCAAAACACTACAACACTATAAATATGAAAAAACCCCCCACTCCTAAGTATACTTGTGACGTTTATAATATGTTTATACATTTCTGCGCTCAGATGATCTACATAAAGAGTCCAAATTTCCATGCTGCATGGTTGCATGACTGCTGAACCTAGTGGGCTGCTATCACTGATATTAGAACTAATAATATAAAACTGTTAATTTCTAAAAGAATATAGAAAGAGTCTGTTGTGATATATTCGAGTAGTTTCCTGCTGCATGGGTTATTTTCCAAGAGAAAGGAGATGTTGCAGATGATCATAGGCGATCCAGTATTAGCATCCTCGCAACATCATGTTACACCTGAAGAGACAACAGGCCAGTTGCAAGGTATTAGAGCACATGCAAAAGTATAGTCAAGTCACAATGTCACTTCAAACTAGTTGCATCTAAATTACTAAGTATCATGCTAATAAAATTGAACATGTATACAGTAAAATGAAAAGGATAAAATATTGCCATATTATCAGGAATAAAATTGCAGTGTACAGCATTACTTTTAAATGATAAAACACAAAATTACCATTTAATGTTTCATTATTTATGTGATGCAGAAGAACTGAATTATGTTCAGAAAAGTGATTAATAAAAATATTTTAGCATCTTCTACCTATTTTGCTATCAGAATATTAATACATGAATAAAATAAATCTTATTCTTGAAGCCAGATCTATTGATAACATAAACATGTCTCAGCCACTTCTTATGTGTTTGGAAATAATAATGATGTTGCGGAAACAGAAGAAAGAAAATATTTGTGTATGTTAATTACAGTTAAAAGAGATTCATATCATAGGAGCATAGGAGAATGGGGGCAGCCATTCTGCAACATCAGGCAGCATTTATCAAGTAACTTCTGCTATATTGATATATTTATCCTTTACATGAGATGAAACAGCCTCATATTTTTTAACTATTATAGATACTTGTAGGTCTTTATCCCTGACTCGTAGGTGAGAAAGAGCTCTATCTGTGAAATGCCAGCTGTCTGGCTATGTAAATGACTCTATGGCTTCCTGCTTTTATGGAATCTAGGGCCTTCACTACTTTAAAATGATGCAGGCTAAGGTGCTTTCCTTTAGTGTTGTATTCAGGTGCTCAGATGTACCAGGCAGGTGAACTGTTCTGTCTTGTTCTGTCCATGCAGAGCAGACACAAAGGAAACACCTCAAAGAACTGTGCTACATAAAGTCCTTTAAGCCTTTTTTCAGAAAGCAGTTCCTCCTTCTTCAGTGCTAGCTGTCACATACCAGCTGAAACACAAAGTGCCTGCTGTACCAAAGGGGGGATTACAAAGCTCTGTTCCTTTACTAACATGAGTACTCGCATAGTAGGGAGTCTATGGACCATTAGTATGTGCAGTAGTCAAAAGTTTAGCCACAATACTTCAGCAGACTCAGCATACATCTTTCTGTTCTGTGATTTGTAATTGTTATGGAATACAGACATGATTAAAATTCATACTTTTTAAGCATGCATTCAGACCAGGTCAGAAACTCAACCTCTATCACTAGGAATAGTTCAGGTGTACACAGTGTTTCTATCCATCTAAGCAGCTGGAAGAGCTAAGGGAAGTATAAGGACAAGCATGTTACAGCCCAGCCCTCAACGTTTTTATCCCAGAGTATGTTCTTTTTAAGCCTGTTGGAGACATGCTGAACTTCAACCTGGCTCAAAGCACATCATGAGGAGAAAACATGTAGACCATGAAATATGATACATGTTCCTATTGTCATTGTCACTTAGGTCATAGTATGCCATGATATAGTACCATCAAGATCATCCAACATGTGTTGCCTCACAAAGGAAAAAAAAAGTTGCAAGCTACAATAAACAAAAAATCCCACCAACTGTTAGTATTCTTGCCCAAATATGAGCTGTTCCTCTCACCCAAGACGTAATTGCTTGAGTTTCGTGGTCAATCTGATTGTTAAGTACACATTGGTTACAGAAGGCAGAACAAATGAAGAGTCAAGATGAATAATGAATGAATGAAGATGAATAATGAGAAAGAAAAAGAGAAAAAAGAAAACAAAAAGTGAAGAGAGAATTAAAATAACTTGGTTTTCCCAACAAGAAGTTCATTCCAATTAATCATTCAGGATTTGATGGTGACATAGGGTGCCAACTCCAACATTACTGTTCTGGAGTAGAAAGAATTAACACATAGCACAGCTGATAGATGTACTCTTCAGCCAGATTGAAGCACAGAGCAAACAAAAGGCAAATTAACTGTATTTTTTATCAAATCTCATAGAGGACAGGAGTAAATACCATTTTCATCATCACGTGCATTGAGAAAAAGGAATGCAAATTTGCAATGAGATGAACGTAGTTCCAGTAATTATTCCTTATTTTATCCTGGAGATTTTTTTCCACAATGTCCTTTAGGCAGAATTTCTGGTTTAAATAGTGAATACTACAATGGAAAGAAAGTGTTCTAGGACACTGCATGTTGCACTGATTTCCATTATAATATGTAGTGCAATTTAGGCTGTATCCTTAGTATTTAAAGTAGTTAATATAGCATAATAGATTCACAGTCTTGACAGAATTAAAAACTAAAAATATATCAAAAATAGCTTTTGAAAATTATTTACGCTTTTTGGGAGGTTCCTTATTTGCTGTTTGACTATTATGTAATCTATGCCTCTTAACACAGAAATTGAAATAACTGTTATTGTTTGATAAAACATTTTCCAGGCAAAAAATAATTTGCCAATTTAAATAAAGGGAGGGAGGAAGAGGAATATACTGAATGTAAAATAATTTGAAAAATAGCTAGAATTAATGTATCAAAAGAAAAAAGTGCTTATTAATTTTAAGGAAAGAAAAATTCAAAGGCAATGCAATTTCCCTAATTTCCCAGCCAATCATTGTTTCACATACAAAATAACATTTACAAAGTACTACAGACTTGTTGCTAGTCACAGTGGATGAAAATCTGTAGTGTATGCAGTACAGGGTATACTGGATTTCATGTGTCTCTTTCTAACTAAAAATCTCTGTATAGATAGATCATGAACTGAACATATTAATATATCCAGACAGAATAATAAACATGTGACCATAGTCATTATGTCAGGCCAGGACATAATCACTTATATTATTTACTTTGTGAAATAGCATTTTTTAAAAATTCCTTTTTCAAACATTGTAATGCTGAAATGTGTGATGTAAAATGCAAGTCCAAAACTTCCAAAGGCCATGAATAGGCACATGAACGGCTCTTCTAGGTTTGTTGAAGAGGAAGTTCATCAAATTTACATTACATTAGTTTGATTCTACTTAGATTAAACTTCAAGTCTGGTGCACTTGAAATACTGAATTAGGTCTCTGTATTAAAAATGATCAAACAGCAACAGCACATTTTTTTTTCTTTTATTTTAGGAAGTGCACATCTATCATACAAGGCTAAAAAAGCTCTCTAGAGACAGCAGTGAGAGACAGATGATCTAATATGGCAAAGGAAGAATTTCTGTGATAGTTTTTTCTGGATATTTCCTAGTTTCCCTGTTGCAAGTTTTGAGATTCTGTACCAGTAGGAAGACAGAGAGAGAGACTTTTACAAGTGTATGATAAACATAACAGCTTCTTTTCTGTGTGGAGAGTAATTCACAGTCTGTACAAAACTAGCTAATGTGACCCTGATTCAGAAAATTGTTCTCAATGTTTTTTATAATATTGAGCTTTGTGGTAACCTAGTCAGGAATATTCACAAGTATCTGAAAACAAAATAAACCATGTATTTTTGAACTGTTTCTATTGTTTTTCTGGGAAAAAATACTGTTATTTGGGAAAGCACTTCCTTTATTTCTTAAATGGCATTTCTTGGAAGTACTACATTCATTTGAAGAAAATGGGGGAAAAGTGAGCAAAAAATTAAATAAGGGGGAGAAAAAATAAAGTAAATGGTAAGCAATCTTGTTTATTAGAATTAATCCAGATATTTTGGAAGGGAAGTAAGAACCCAAATATATGATTCCTGATCAAAATACATAAAACATCCTGCATGGGGTGAAAACAGAGAGGATAACAAGAAAGCATAAAGAAGTTTAAAGATCCTACTTGAAAGGGATTGGCAAGAATCCCTTCCATATTGTTTCTCTCAGTTAAGGATGTTGGGCTGATAAATGTTCTTACTTAAATGCCAGCAGTTCCACCATCACCTTTGCAATGTTCCCTGTCACCTTTCCTAGAGAAGGGAGTGCTGCTTTTTTGCTTGCCATTCACTGCACTTTGGTGCCACAATTTAGCCATTAGACATAAAGTATTGTCTTTTAGTCTATTATTGGGTTGAACAAATTACAGTTTTAAAGAGCTATATGTGGGAATGGCAAGTGAGTGGTAGGTATGGGTATTTATATGTGTTTTTCAACTCTAACCTTCCCAGATGACAGTGATGGATAGTGGGGTGCTGGAACACGATAAAATTGAAAGAAACACTGAAGGCTTGCAATCTTTAAAGTCAGATTTTATCAGAGTAAAAAAAGAATGCTTCAGAGAATGATCTGTAAATACTGAAAATTGAAATATTTTCTATTAGACTTGCAAATAAATACAAATAAATCTAGTATGATTCTGCTCTCGGTCACAGAGTCTCTAGAATGATTGAACCTGTTCAGGTCAGACTCCCTGAAGCCTGTTGTTACCCTTTTGCTACCTCTGCTCCATGCTCAAGGGACCCTGACTGAATACATCACCTCAGTGAACACCATGAGCCTTGCCCGCTCTGGCAGAAGAGCCAGATCTGATTCATGATGCAGTTGTGACAGATATATAAACAAGATAACAATCTGCTCTGATACCCAACCACATTCTCTTAAAAAAATATATACAATCCATTGTCTCTTCAATAAGGTGTGAACATGTGAATTATACCAGTCATATCAATTTTCACAGCTGACAAAAGTGATTCTTCTCTGTGTTGCTTATAGCACTTGACACATTCCTACTAAACTAGAGAAAGCATGCAGCCATGTGGAAGGCCCTTTCATTGCCTAGAAAGACAATTACACCACAAATTGTAAGGCATCTGACATTAGGCTCACCATTAAAATGCCTGGTGTCAGCATTATTGCTGATAGTGAAGAAAAGGCTATGTTCATTTATGATGCACTGTCTGCAGTTACTGCATTACAGGCAGGTTAATTCTGGTTACAGGGTTTTTGCAAGGTACTTTTGGTAGTAATAATCAGGCCTTTATAATCAGCAGATTCAACATGCATACATTTTCTCATTTTTTTCTTTTTAGGTCTTTTCTCATATATTTCCAAAAGACAAATGTATGTTTCACACGTGAGCTGATTTTAAGTTAAACCTATTTTCAACACTTCACAAAAGAGTATAAGCAGATGAAAATCTACAGAATTTAACTCAATGATAATGCAAAACATACAGTTAAAACAATAACTTCTATTTCCCAGGGCATTTGCAAGTGTCACAGGTATACTGAATTCTGTAATTTGCAGAATCTAGGGCCATTACTTCAATTTAAAGTAGAAAAAACCATAAACAATATATGAAAAGAGCATTTATAATACTATAGAACTTTTCAGAGGTCTTAAATATAACTATATATATGGATGTATAGTTAAGAATAATTTTTCTGGAATGTTATTTTTGATGATACTATAGCTATATAGGTGTCATTTGTATCTAGAAATACAGTGTAATGCAAAATCTGAGGCATTATGGCTTTATCTTCTGCCACACAGTCTGCTGAAGACTATTACAGTTTAGAAGATTCATGATTTGTGAAAGAATATTTAGCAATAATAGGACTGCGTACATACATAACTGAGTTGGGAACTGCTATAAAGAACTGCTCTTTGTAAATGTCCTTAGACCTTAATATTTTGGTGGCTTTGCCCCTGACAAACTCCCTTTGTCACTGTAGTTCTTGTCAGAAGCAGATACATTGGACTACTGCCTGCAAATTTTAGCATTAGCCCGAGTTCTCCTTTATCTGCCGTAACTGCCACCTTTGCCAGTCCAAAATCTGTTCTAAGACAAAGAAGGCTTGTTTCTTTGTACATAATTACTTTGGAAACTTTAAAATTGGTAAATGCTACAAATGGATAGACAGACAGACTGACCCACACATAGGCAGACAAAAAACTTGTGCTGTCCTATTTCAGGATTTGTCAGACTGTTAAATTACACAATCACAGAACTATAGAATGGCTTGGGTTGGAAGGGACTTAAAGATAATTTAGTTCCAACGCCCCTGCTGTGGATAGGGACGCCTTCCACTACACCAAGTTGCTCAGAGTCCCATCCAACCTGTCCTCGAACATCTCCAGGAATGGGACATCCACAATTTCTCTGGGCAACCTGTTCCAGTGCCTCACTCTCACAGTAACATCTAACCAACACCTCTTCTCTTTCACTTTGAAGCCATTTCCCCTTGCCCTGTCACTACATGCCCTTTTATAAAAGTCCCTCTCCATCTTTCTTGGAGGCTCCCTTCAGGTGCTGAAAGGCCGCAATTAGATCACCCAAAAGCCTTCTCTTTTCCAGGCTGAACAATTCCAGTTCTGTCAACCTTTCACCATAGGAGAGGTGTTCCATCCCTCTGATCATCTTGGTGGCATCTGCTGGACTCACTCCAAAAGGTTGATGTCCTTCCTGTTCTGGGTACCACAGAACTGGATGTAGTGGGATCCACGTGGGATCTCACCAGAGTGGGGTAGAGGGTCAGAATCCCCTCCCTCTCACCCTGCTGCTTTCGATGCAGTCCAGGACATGTTTGGCTTTCTGGGCTGTGAGCACACATGGCCAGGTCATGTCCAGCCTATCATCCACCAGCACCCCCAAGTCCTTCTCAGCAGGGCTGGTCTTGATCTGTTCATGCCCCAGCCTGGATTGGTACCGGGGGTTGTCCCAACCCATGGTGAGGACCACAGAGGAGCAGCTTGTCCCCGTGCAGCTCATGGAGGTCCACAGTGGAGCAGAGATACCCCTGTAGCCCATGGACAACCCCACACTGAAGCAGGTGGGTGGGTGCCTGAAAGAAGGTGTGGCTCTGTGGAAAGCTGGCACTGAAGCAGGCTTGAGGCAGGACCTGTGGACATGCCTTAGGGACATGGTTTAGTGATGGACTTGTCAGTGCTGGGTTAACAGTTGGACTCAATGTTCTTAAAGGTGTTTTCCAATCTAAATGATGCTACGATTCTCTGCAGGAGAAGCAGAGCCATACCATCTGTTCTACCTGTCTAAATACAGTAGCTCAAGGGCAATGTACAGCTGCTCATTTATCAAATTTTACAAGTACCTGTAAAACAAAATGTTTTGTCTGGATGAAATCCCTGTCTCCAGCTCTCAATTTTTTTTTTTAATAGCACTGAATAGCGTTAATAGCTGATCTCAGCAAGTCACACTTGAGCCACTGAGACTTTAGGGACTTATTAGTGAAAGCAGAATTTAAAAACTAGCAAATTCCTAGTGTCTACACTCTAGGCAAATACAGTACTATCTATCCCCATGACATATTTATTTTTCAACTGGAAAATATACTCAGCAACTCCCCAACCTGCAAGAAATATTTACAATTTTCTTTTTAGACAGGAATTAGTATTCTCTCATTTTGTCTCATCATCTCTCTCACACTGCAAATGACATAATGATAATGTATGACATTATTTGCACTGCAATGATTTGACTCAAGTAATGGAAGCACAGATCCTCTAAAGAAAGCTCACAGCAGTGAATCCTAGATGTTTCTGGGTAAAGAAACAGGAAATTACTGGCATTTGGCAGCTGAAGTTTCTAGTTGAACAGGAAATATGAAAGAGGAATGCCTAAATCAGAGGCTACAAACTATTTCTTAAGAAACCCCAAACACCACAACAAAAATGACAAAAAACCCCATGTAAATTAAACATTTACATTTATAGTTTAGGAGGAAAAATATGGAAACCAAAATAATATCAAACTTGATACATTTGCAAATAGAGTGGGCACTGGGAACTCACTATGAGGGGGTCCCCAGAACAGGAAGGACATTGACTTATTGGAATGAGTCCAGAGGAGACTACCAGGTTGATTAGAGGGATGGAGCACCTCTCCTATGAGGGGAGACTGAGAGAATTGGGATTGTTCAGCCTGGAAAAGACTTTGGGGTGACCAAATTGTGGTCTTTCAGTACTTGAAGGAAACTTAGAGGAAAGAAGGGGCAAGACTTTTCACAAAGGCATGTAGTGGCAGGAAAAGAGGGAATGGGTTCACATTGAGAGTAGGCTTAGATTGGATATTAGGAAAGAGTAAGGGTGGTGAAGCACTGGAACAGGTTGTCTTGGGAAGTTGTAGATGTTCCATCCCTGGAGGTGTTCAAGGCCAGATTGGATGGGGCTCTGAGCAACTTGGTGTAGGGGAAGGTGTTCTTGTTCACAGCTGGAGGGTTGGAAGTAGATGATCTTCAAGGTCCTTTCCATCCCAAACCATTCTATGATTCTATACCACCGTGGGCTACAGGGGAATATCTGCTCCTGTGCCTGAAGCACCTCCTCCCTCCTTCTTCACGGACCTTGGTGCAGATCTATTCCTCTTACATATTCTCACTCCTCTCTTCTCTGGCCACAATTACTTCTGAGTAATAGCTTTTTCTTTTTCCTTTTAAAATATGTTATCACAGAGGTGTTACTACTATTTCTGATGGGCTCAGCCTTGGCCACTGGGAGGTCCATCTTGGAGCCAGCTGGCATTTGTTCTGTTGGATATGAGGGAAGCTTTCAGCAGCTTCTCAGAGAAGTCACCCCTGTACCCACCCCCTTCCCCCCATCACCTGAATCTTGCCATGCGAGCCCAATGCAGCTTATTCCCAGGGTCAGAAGTTATCCTCACCTTTTGAGCCATACAAGACATTGGCACAAGGTACATTTCTAACATGTCAGTAAATTTCAAGAGCAGTTCTTGACATTGGAGTAAATTAGGGTATAGTGCTGGCACATAGGAGATTTCACACATTAGTTGTTCCATTCAGAGCATTCTTACTGACACATCCTTAACTCTGTTTTCTTTCTTTAGGTTCAAGAACTAACAGCTCTTGAGAAAATGCAGATATTTGAGGAAGGTGGATCTGTGGGATCATCTGACTGTGGAACCCCAAATCTCATAAAATCTTGGCTATCTTCAGATGCAGATAAGAAATAGAGTTAGCCATTTAGAAGAAATGTTTATGGTCTGTCAACTTTCTTTTGGGGATTTAGACAAAAGTGTTATGATGTCTGTTATGTGTATTAAATTGGACCTTTCCAAATACACATAAATACAGTGCTCCATAATGGAACTCAGGTACAGATCCTTATAGTGTTAAGTGAAAATAAAGGAAACTTTTACCCCACAAAAGTGTCACGTTTTTTCAGACATTAAATTTCATAGTGATGGCTTTGTGTTGGTTTTTGTGGCAGGGCAGCTCACTGCCTGCCTTCAAGAAGCTTATCTCTGTTTGTTAGCTGATGCATACCTCAGAACATCTTCCCCCCTCCTCACATACATTTGCTAATTAGTGGAATGCTAGTCAAGACAACTCACCATATAGTGAATTAATTTGGTGCCATGGAGGTAGCACTCCTAGCTAACAATAAACATCTTGCCTTGAAAGCAAGATTGTAAAAGATAAGCTGGAATCTGTGACTGACAGAACACTGCACTTTGCAAACTATAAAAGCTTCACTAAACTTTCATACAGCAGAAGTTTTCTGCACATCCCCTGGAAATGTGTGGAGCCTTCTCTCCAGAGTCAGGACACCGACTTTCATGGTTACTCTGCCGGGTGTTGAGTGAAAGGACTCTGTGTACACCACCATCAAGTCGTGGGTAAGATATATTGGCTCCTAATCTATACAATTTCTATGCCAGCTGTAATATAGGTACCTTTTATATTGTACACAGTTTTATGTAATCTACTAGTAGTTCTTTTGTTCCTGTGTAGTAAGTACTTTGTTTAAAGACTTTTGTCTGTTACCTCCGGTTTATTCAATAAATAACTCATTTTATAATAAACCTAATTGTCCATCCTGAAGAACTTGAGAGCCAGAGCAATTTAGGCTCAGGTCCTGCACCTAAGCAGAGCTCCTGCCAAAATCTGAAACAAGGCAGGGCTTATCTAAAGTTCCTACTCAATCAATATTATTACCATAGATATAGCAGGATACTAATTTTTATCTAGAACTGCCTCTGACAATTCATAGCAGTTTTGTTAAAAAAACAAAAGAAAATACAGGTGTGAATGTAGAGGAAACACACTGAAGTGTATACAGAAATTTAATGAGGTCCCTATTATCTCTCTTGCTGTCACTTTTCTTAGCAGACACAATCATAGCCATTCTCCTCTCATCTTTAGAGCTGAAAAATTCACTGCAGTGTCATTTCCAGAGTCCAGAGCTAGTTTGGATCCTGATAGCAGTATATCTGTGAAAATACAGACTAGCAAACAGAACACATGGCAGAAAATTTATTCCTAATTTTGCATAGATACAATCCAAACTTCAAACTTTTGAAATAGGAACCATCTGAAAAACCAAAGCAAAATTTGTGAGAAAAAGTCTAGCAGCAATGAAGCTTCCACACTGATGAGTTTCTATTGATTTTAGTATATAGCTATGATTTTTAAGTTTGTTCAGAAGTGAAGCCACATTCCTCTCCAAAGAATTTCAGATTTCTTGATAGTTTTTTTTTCTCCCCTTAAGTTTCAGTTTTGTATCAAGCTCCAAAATCAGCAATTGTGAGATAATGGGATACGGTAGATTACAGTTGTCTAGATTTTGCTTTGTTCTGCTTCTAATGTATAGTATATATATAATACATATATATATATGTGCATTTGTTAAACATGAACACAGCTTGTGACATTTTAAAGAGTAGACCTGAACTGTAGAGTTCAAATACTTCTTTATACTCTGCATGACAGGTTGTAACTTTGTGTTTGTATAGTGAAAATTTAAATAAGTTTTAATACTTATGAAGGGTTAAAAACCACTAAACTAATGAATATATCAAACTGCTGGTATTTTTAGTATGAATCTTATGTAAATAAAAGACCTAAAAATATTTTATCTAGTACCTGGCAAAAATATTACCTGTATTTCATGCATGTTCATCTCAGTGGATAAAAATGATCCATATTCCCTTTAAAAATTTAAGCCTACTTGAGCTGTCAAGTGAGAAAGAGAGAGAGAATGGAGAAAGAGAAAGGGAATGCTACATGTCAAATATGGGCATTTTGTTCAGAAAAAATATATAACAAAAAGGCAATAGTCAAAAATGGGAAAAGAACCCCTGGGTGGCAGCTGATAAAGCAGAAAGAACAGAATTTGGTGTACCACAAATACACCTAATTTCATCCATGATTTGTATACTACCCTGTCTGCAGAAGTCTGCAATACTGAAGAAATTTTTGCATAAGAATTAGCCATGAAATATTCTATTTTGATTCAAAATTAAAAGACAACTGAAGAAATGTTTATTTTTCTCTTAGTCAAAATCTAGTGTATTTTTTCCTTTGTCATGGACTGTTTTTTCAGCTTAATGCCATGACTCCACAAGAGTTCTAAAAGCACAGGGAAAAACTGAGACACTGCTACATGTACCTTGGATCTTATTTATTAAATTTTTAGTACTGAGGGCTTGCATACTCTACATTTCAAAGCACTGTCCAGAACAGAACAAATTATTTGTGAAATAATTAATTAAATAGATTACTTAATAAATTCAACTTTACTCCCTCCATGTAGAAAAACACATGCATCACTTGGCCAAAATTTCCTTTATTTAAAATAAATGCAAAGGGTTTTCAAATATTTCTTTATTTCCTAGTTCTGAGACTTGTTCTGCATTCTTCTGAAAACGTAGAAGAGTGGATATTTCAGATTTCTATGGTTGCATTTCTATATACTGCCTAATTTTTCTCCCCACATCTAATCCAATAACATAATCAAATTATACTTCTGAAGAAAGCAGGGAGCAGAGATTAGAAACTGAAAAGAGCTATGTAATAACCAGGACAACATTATTACCACTAATGTGAAGTTTAAGTCATATAAGGAACATGAGGGAGGTTGCTATGTCACTGCAATACCACTGTCAATTACCTTTAAAGGGTCATTGGATTGGGAGAATTTTCTGATAACTGGAAGAGAGCAAATATCACTCATTTCTTCAAGAAGGACAAAAAGAAGGATCTGGGGAACTGCAGGCTACTCAGCCACACCTCAGTCCTTGGGTATCTGGCGGAGCAATTATTCTTTTAATCTATTTCTAGACACGTGAAAGACAAGTACGTGATTAGAAGTAATTAGCATGGAAGGGAAATAATGCTTAATCATTATTATAGCTTTCTACAATGAGACAGATAGCTTGATAGGTGAGGGAAGAGCAGTAGATGTGTTTACCTCAACTTTAATGAGGCTTTGGACATGTTGTCCCATAAAATCTTCACAGACAAGCTGACAAAGTACATGTTAGGTAAGCACACAGGGAGAAGAATAAAAAACTGACTGAACTACCAAACCGAGAAGGTTATCAATAGTACAGAGTTCATTTGGTGGCAAGTTACTAGTTTTGATCTTGGGGCCAATAATGCATATCAAGAACCTATACTCTAGGACAGAGTGCACCTTCAGCAAGTTAATAAATGATACAAAACTGTGAGGAGTGGATACACCAGACGGGTGTGTTGCCATTCAGAGAGACCTTGACAGATGGAGAATCGAGTCAAGAAGGGTCTCATGAAGCTCAACAAGGAGAAATGTGAAATCCTGCATCTGGAGAAGAGTATCAGCCAGCAGTGCGTCCTGATGACAAAGAAGGTCAGCAGCATCCTGGTCTGCATTAGGAGGAGCATCAACATTGCCAGCACGTGGAGTGAGTTTACTTTTATGTTCTACTCAGTTCTGGACCAAATGATCTCAAGAGACGGTTTGTTACCTCAGCCATTCTGGGATTCTGTGATTACAGATGTGTACTGTGTGTGTGCTTTGGCTGGATTGAGCTGATCGGGGGCTGCTATTCACCAGTCCTGTAAAAACTGCAAAAGATTTTGATAAGCAAACCTTTTTTCCCCTCTCTCACTGGAAGTTTTGAGCTGCAAGATCTTGAATGAAAAAAAAAATACAAGGCCTTTCATAAAATTGACTGGAGGAATAAATTCTCACAAAATCAGCTTATTAAAGGCAATTCCCTATAAAAAATATTCTTCAAAATTTTTGAAGTAACTCTGCACACAAGTAGAAGACAAAGTGCAGTACTTGTTTTAATTCTGAACACATTTTACAGGAAAAAAACCCCTACATATATTAAAATATTTTGCATGTCATAGCTGAATAAAAATTACAAACTAGCATTTCATTGGTGCTATAAATTAAAAAAGGAATAAAACGTTCATTATGCATAAATTCTCTCTGTAATTAAATTCTTTAAGGAAGGTTTTTCTGACCTTCTAACCTTATGTCCTCCATCCAAATATTTTAATTACACTATTTTGGAATATGGCTTCTTTAAAAAAAACGAAAACCAAACCCAAAACCAACAAAATAACAAAGCAATATATAAGGACTCATCAGAAGAGGATGGAAAAGAATAACTCTTGAAATTCACATTGTGAACTTCCTGGGACAGGAAGAGTCTCTGCACTTTCTTTCTCCCTTTTGCTCATTTTTTCCACGCAGTGATTTGGAGAAAGGAGACCCCTATTATTCTGTTTTCTCCTCTGTCTTCTGCAGAAGTTGCTATGGTTACAAACTGTCTGACCAGACTGGCATTTCTATGCACACAATCACTATGCTTTGCAAAAAGGGGACTGAGGTCTCCCATATATTCTATCCCTCCCCATCCTCCATACTTCCCACCCTCTGCTTCTTTCAGAACTGTACCCTTTGAAAACTCTTAAGGAGATTTGCTTAATTAGGGATGTGAAACATTTTCCAGTACCCGTTTTCAATGATGACATTTCTCTCATGTCTAAAGACAGGATTTTAAAAATTGCAAATACACGCACATAATTACGTATGAATGTTAGTCCTTTGGAGTTTAAAAGACCTACCTACATAAAGAAAGTTACCTGTGAATGTTTGTTTTATTTGTCACTTACATAATATTCTCATTTCCAGTTAAGAACACTGAAAGATGATTCTAAGATAATATCTAGGGCAATGTTTAATGGAGAAATTCTAGCCTTCATATTAGTAACCGTACTAATTCTTGTAGGATATATGCAGATCTCTTTACCCATTGAAAAATATATTTGTTTATATGAAAGAAAAGCATTAGCATTATATATATATATATATTCTTTAGCATACTTCTTGCTTCAACTAACAAAATCTACTTTTAATGTAATCAAACACTTGAAACTGCAACAGTCAAAACTGGAAACTGTGAAACATATAACTAGTTTCAGTATCCCTCTAGGCCTAAGAACTTATTTACACACCACTGGTTAAAGTTCCAAAATCTTATGCAATTTTATTTGCAGTCAGTGCAAAATTTGAAATAGTTTATTTGCCTCAATGGCTTTCAATGCTTTTTAAATAATTGTGATTTGAATTTCATAGTTCATGTCATTTGGATACTGCTGAGCTGGGCAATCTTTATAAAAAGTCATTGCAATATCATGTCCCATACCATTGGCGTTAATTTAGAATTTTTGCTGTTTAGTATCTTCTTTTTCCCTGTGGTACTTTTAGCACTGCAGCAGCTTCACAGCTTTGGTTGTTGATAATCTGCTACCAGTTCTGATCAGTTGTGGGAGATGGGTTGCTTTGACAAAACTGCTGTGACTAATTTGATTCAGTTTTTTATTGTCCACTTTTAGAAGGACCTAATTTGAGCAGTTGTACAATAACTTTTATATCTTTTAACCTGGTATCGAAATAACCTTCTTCCACATCAAAAATAGTTATCTATAGACTACACTAGCAATTGCACATTGCATTCACCCACAGTGGACGTTGCTTCCCATGAAAAGCAAACAAAAATTACATATTGATTTCTTTTACTTATCTATAATTGTTCTTTCCTCCTATATAATTCTGGACTTTGGGTCTTATAGTCATCATGCAATAGAGTAAGGTTTATTTTGCTCCCCAAACTCTCTTAGTGATTCTGTCTGTTAGCAGGACAAACACAGAAACTTGTCATTCAAGCTCAGGTCCATAACAGGCAATCAGTCTAGGTTATCAGATTATCATGTGAATGTAACAAATGGAGTGAGAGCTTTTAGACGAGGGCTGCCTTCTAGGATTCCCAGCAGTGGCTCTATTGAGGCAACCCATACCTCAAATCCCAAACTCTCGCTCACGAGTTCTTAATAATGGTTGATTAGATCAATCACAAAAATGAATTATTTATTGAACAGACACAAGACTAAGACAAAAGACTTTAAACAGACTACCTACTACACAGGGTAAACAAGTAACCACTAGTAAGTTACATAAAAAGTGGACAATGTAAAGGTACCTATGTTACAGCTACCAAAGAAATACTATCTCTTAGGATTTCAATGTATCTTACCATGAATTGATTTTGGTNTTGGTGCACACGAGAATCCTTTCACTCAATGCCCAGAGGAGAATTACCACAAAAGACCAGCATCCCAGTCTCAAGGGGAGACCACTTCTACACATCCCCAGAAGTGTGCAGAAAAACTTCTGCTTTGCAAGGGTTTAGTGAATCTTTTTATAGTTTGTAAAGTAAGGTGCCTGTCAGTCACAAGTTCCACTTTATCCTTTCAATCTTCCTTTCCAGGCAAGATTTTATTGTTAGCTGAAGGTGTTACACTCGTGGTGCCCAATAACTCATCAGGAGCCAGGTGGTCTTGAGTGAGTTATTTTCACCAATTTGCAGGTGCTTGTGAGGGCAGGGTGGATGCCTTGGACAATCATGCCAGCTAACAAGCAACAGATAAACTTTATGGGGCAGGGGGGACGTCCTGCTACAGTGAGTGCTAAATACAGCTGTTACTGAAGAGATGAGAGGATTTTCAAAATGAGGAATTTAATAGAATTCTCCAGACAAAAGTTTCTATTGAGTAAATTTTAATGGTGTTTCTCAAGGTGGAGATGTTCCCAATTTCTAGTTGATTTTTTTGCTCTGTTTTGTTTTCAGAAAATCTTTTCTGTATTGTTCTGTAACAATAGGCACAGAAGAGACAAGAATTTCAGTCAGAACTAGATAACTCTGAGTCAGTGAAAAACACATCAATGCATCCATATGCCCCGTCAGCAAGAGAGGTTTTTCTGATTGATTGATTTTTGTTCTGTCAAGACCGCGGTATCTCTGTATGTCTGCATGCATCTTCTGCATGTTTATGAACAGCAAAAAATCCCCAGATGTTCAAGGTCACATTTAGAGGCAGCACTTGAAAACTGAACTGCAAAATCCTATAGATAGAATCAGATCCTTGTTTTAGAAGACGTTTTACTTTTACCTTTCTCAGAAATGTGAGTTCAAGGATCTGATAACTGTCTAACAACTGTTGACTGAAAATTCAATTCAGGCAAAAAGACTGCTGAGCTGTGGAAATTTGGGAACTAATTTCCACAGATCTAATAGAACTAATAGTAGAACAGATCTAATAGAACTA
Source organism: Atrichornis clamosus (assembly GCA_013400975.1). NCBI lineage: Eukaryota > Metazoa > Chordata > Aves > Passeriformes > Menuridae > Atrichornis > Atrichornis clamosus. The sequence continues at coordinate 21,772 of WBMZ01000204.1, forward strand.
ATAGTTAAATTCTAGTCCCTTTACACACTTATATTGGTTTGGGGAACAAAAGATGTCATTTTGCGTGGCGAAAGGTCTTCGCAGTTCTGTGCAGAACAAGAAAGACATTGCTGAATATTTGAAAAGTGCTCTCAGCCGCAAGAAGAAGTTATAGATATAGATAGCTAGACACGTATGTGTATATCTTAAAGTTTTTAGAGCCATATGTCTTAGTTTAAGATAATTATATGTGGTGGAGACTCCAAAATGAGTTACCTTCCCTTTAGTTTTAACCACTCCTCTTACACCAATAAAGATAGAGGTATGTGAGAAGATAAAAGCAAAAAAATAACAGTTTGCTGAAAAGAAAAGCAGCAGCAAGCCAGGTGACAGCAAGAAGCACTAGATACAAAGGTGCTGAGTCACATGCTCCCCCCAATACAAAGAAAACAAGACGGCAGAGATGTCGTGTCACTGGTTGCCTGGGAGAAGAGGCCAATCACCATCTTGCTACAACCACTTATCAGGTAGTTGTAGAGAGCAATAAAGTCCATCCCAAGCCTCCTCTTTCCCAGAACAAACAATCCTAGTTACTTCAGCTGGTCCTCATAGGATTTGTGTTCCAGACCCCTCATCAGCTTCATTGGCTTCTTTGGACACAGTCCAGGACCTCAATGTCTTTCTTGAATTGAGAGGCCCAGAAGTGAATACAGAATTTGAGAAGTGGCCTCATCAGTGCCGAGTACAGGCATTGGATCACTTCCCTAGTTCTTCTGGACACACCATTTTTTATACAAGCCAGGATTCCACTGGCCTTCTTGGCCACCCGGGCACACGCTGGCTCATGTTCAGCTGGCTGTCGAGCAGCACCCCCAGGTCCTTTCCAGCCAGGCAGCTTTCCAGCCAATCTTGCCCCAGCCTGTAGCACTGCATGGGGTGGTTGTGACCCAGAAGCAGGACTCAGCACTTCATCTTATTGAAACTTGTACAATTGGCCTCAGCCCATCAATCCAGCCTGCCCAGATCCCTCTGCACAGCCTTCCAGCAGATCAACACTCCCACCCAATTTAGTGTTATCTGTGTATTTACTGAGGGTGAACTCGATGCTCTCATCCAGATCCTTGGTAAAGGCATTAAACGGGGCTGGCCCCAATACCGAGCCTTGGGGAACTCAAGCAGAGACTGGTTGCCAACTGGATGTAGCAACATCCACCACCACTCTCTGGGCCCAGCCATTTTTTAACCCAGGAGAAGAGGGCACCTGTCCAAGTCATGGCTGCCAGCTTCTCCAGTTCTCCAGTTTCTTTCCAGTTCTTGCATTAGCAATCTGTCAAAATATCTTAGATACAGCACATTAAGGACATATCAAAATTAAATACCTATATAATTCTTCAACAATAATCTTTTGTGTTCTATAAAATTGTCTATGTCTGTGTTGGACAGCAAACATTTGCATCAGGAAATAGTGGACAGAAATAAAGGACCTCTACTAAAGGGGCATCAAGCTAACGTATATTTTGTGGCATCAATTTAACTAAAAGGAAAATGGTTTAGATTTATCTTCAGTTCATAAAGAACTCAACAGTAGAAGATGAATAAAAGATTTCTGGCAGTCATTATGGAAACAAAATACCTGATAAGTAAGGCGAGTAATACATATTGAACACAATGAAAAAGCTAAAAATTTTATTTTGATCTAATCAATAAATTGGTCCATTTAGATCTGATTTTCTCACTATATATATCAATATATATATATCTCACTGTAATATCAGCAGGCTTTTCAGATTTCCATTTATATAAATTAAAATTTGCTTTCTAAAGATACGAACTCCCACTGACTTCAATGGGAGTAATACTGTTTCTTTGAGGAACTGAGGCAAAGCATAAAGCTAACTGTAGCTTGGCATGGTGTGGTGAGGCACAGAGTTTTTCCAAATAGTTATTTCCCTGTATAGCTAAATAGAAAAAGAAAAATTAGAATGGTATTTTGTAGGTTTAAAAAATTGTTTAGATTATCTTGAAAATTTATTTATATTTTTTGTCTGTAGTCCATACACTTGATGTATCATCATATGATTTCTGGAAAGCTGAGTTAATAGTGTAGTAGATCAATAACTTTACATTAACTTAAAGGCATCCAGTTAGGCCTGGGTTCACCCTGCCAGTTTTAGTCATCAAGGCATCTAACTCACAGTCTTTCTATAGTCATCAGAGTGACTTTGAGTCATCAGATGTTTCTGAACAGTGATTAAATTATTAAGATATTCCAATTGTAAGCAGGTAGATTTCCCTTTTGAACAACGTCCCTTTTCCTTATCATTGATTAGCTAAATACCTAAGAATGGGCTGATATCTTAACTGAGCATCTAAAAACAGGACAAATGGCTACCATATGTTTAACTGTAGTTAAAGAAGTAAGTTGGAGACTAGGCACAGGAGTTCTCCTTTCTCTGCTGCAGAGTTTGTACAATGAGTGGTTCTTAGGTATTTCTAAGCACAAACCACAGCATTCTCATGTCAAGAGACATACACAGGCATACATCTAAAAGACATGCCAACTCTCCTTCCATGACAGGCTCCCATCATCAGAGCCATTTTTGCTATTCACCCCAGGTAGCCATTTACTTTATCTTGGCTGAAGTGAAATCAGGCCAGTGTGTCTCGTCTTCACAATTTATTTTTGTGTGTGTGTGACCAGCCTGACGATTCTGACATTAGAGCCTTTGCCAACTCCCATGCAGGGGATAATCCTCCTTCTTAATTGGAACCGCTCAGTGTAACCAGCAGAGTAAGAAACTGCTGCTGCTGCAAGATCACCTGCTGGCTGAAGAGGCATTTCAGGCAGCCACAGGGAGCTGGGATCTAGCCTGTTTCACTTACTAATTCTCTACTCCTGCAATAAATGATTATCTTGTCGTGTACTCAACGGAGAGAGTCTACTGAAGACCTTCAGAAGGAAATTTTGTCCCTTTCAGACTTTTAGCTCTCTGATAAAATGGTGCAGAAAGGAGATATTTATATATAAAAGAAAAACAATCCTTTTACTAAGTTAACGTTCGTGAAATTATTAGTTAGTAGATCAGTTACTAGGTTGTTCCTTTTATAGTTATATATCAGGCTTACGGGATGTGTTGTAGAGAGTTTACACTGAACCTAACTGAAATAAAAAAAGAAGAAAAAATATTTCCTTTTGATCCAAAAGGAAAACAAAAACAAAAGGAAAAGGAAATAAATAATGACACATTATGTTTAAGTATGAAGCAATTAAGACTTATAAATAGATTTACACACATGACCAAAGGGAATCAGACATAAAGCTAGTAAAAATATAAGCCAACATGCATCAAAGCCATTTTCTTATCTTCAGAAGACTTGTATAAAAAAAACCCTGCATGCTTGTGTAGCTGAGAATTTCAAGAATCAGGAGCAAAGTTCTGCTGAGAGAAAGATCTGCATAATGAGCTCATTAATAACAATCTCATTGGTTAAAACTCTCCTTTTCTCTCCTGTCTAGCCTTGACCTGCATATATTATGCAGGCTTCAAGCAGCTGTTTTAGCTGTTTTGCTGAATAGACAAGTCTGCTGCATAGCTAAAGCACATGACCTTCAGATGCTTTTTTAGAACAGCATCAGTCTGTCATAGAGACTGCCAGTAAAACATAAAAACCCAAACAAACAACAACAACAACAACAAAACAAAAAAAATATAAAATAACCAAACAACTCACACAATAGTAGAACTTATCTTCCATTTCAGTGGGAATCTTTTTTTGCCGTTGTGTTTCCAGAGCTGAAGCAAACCTGATCTGTAAAGAAACTTTTTAAACAGAACAGGAAATAAGGCAAGATGAAGATTTTCAGTTGTAATGATAAAACTTAATGCTTTTGATTACCGTTCCCTACCTGAAGTTATGTGTTCTTGGCTTACTGTAGTCATCAAAGGTCTTTCTTCTCAGCACCCGCCTAGAAAAAGTTGCTAAAGCTTCATAAGTGTTTTTGTATAATTTTTATAATCCAGCCTAGTACATCCAGCCTTAAATGAAGATCTTATTACCTGTGTAAATGCAGAATGGAAAATACTTCCTTTAGCCAAAACATTCACAGCCTGATATGAGAGATTGATACTAAAGTTCTGCCCATGTGGTTTAGAATCTGGTAGAATTAGAACGCAAAACTGCAAGAATGATGGACAGAAAGATATACTCCTCTACTGGCGTTTTCATATTTTCTTTAAAGGAGCATTTTATGTTTAACACTCCCCTATTTTCCTGAATTGCTTTCACTTGGTGTTGTGTGCTGTTTTCCAGTGGCTCAGGATGTTGGCCTAGTTTCTCTTGAGTTCAAAGACAGGTTTGTGTTACTCTTTCTGTACACAGCCATATGCTGTGAAAACTAAGCTGGGGGGAAAAGAACAAACAAAGCAATCCCTACTAAAATATTTGGCAGTACAGTCTATCAATCACTTTGGCAGGAAAATATCTTATGAACAGACTTTTTCAGTTCTTCTTTTGAAGAGATAGCTGACTGAATTCCAGCTTAGGACATGGCAATGTGAGTAGGAAGTGAATGGAAACTGAAGCCAGTAAAGTAAAAAAAACCATCAAAACTACATTAGTGGAAAATTAAGCAAATCCATTGTATTTCTTTGGATTTTTATAGAGATTTTACTGGAATACATTGGACATTATTTGCTTAAAACAAAGCTAAGTAGACCTAAATTGTGAAAGTGCTAAATGACTGCAGTATCTCAAAATTTACTTTTTAAAGATACCAGTCTTTTTCCATGGTGACCTCAAGGCTTAATTATTATCATAGAGATTTTACTTATTCCTGCTTCAATTAATGTTTAGAAAACATAAGTAGAACATAAAATATACACTAGAGACTTATTTCTGAAAATAGTTGACCCTTTATAAACATAGGCCCAGTAAAACTCAGAGATCTCAATTGCTTTAAAAAGTATATAGGAAAGAATTATTGGTTTTGGTACAACGGATAAATAGAATATAACCAAAGTTAGTATACCTAAGAGTACCAGGTGTGTATCAGTAAAATGGAAGGATTCTCAAAGAAAAATCATTACAGTTAAAAGCTCATGGAGTGTATCTTTAATTAATCTCTAGTCTACCCAAGTGTTTAGTTTGCCTTTTAACTGCAGTAATATATAACACGCTGGATTGCAGAAATGGCCCATAATGGATAAGAACACAGGTCCTTACTGCCCAGCCTCATGCCTCAGACAGCCACTTGTGGGTCAATAGGTAAGTGCACCACAGTGTGGTAAAGACTGAAGTAGTCTGTCCCACCCTCTGCATCCTTTCCTGTTTGTTCTGCCTTCTTACTGCCACCCACACTTGTACCAGTACACATATCCACAATAACGTGTAACAGAAATTAATCGTTTGATTTAGTCCACATCAGTGTTCTGTGAATAAATATGACTAATTCTTGAATTGTTATTCATAGAAATATTTTACTTTCTGCAATATTAAATGTTTTTTAAAATTGGGGGTGGTGATTTGGTTTGAAGATTCTAATTATGATTTCTTATAATGTTAAAAATATACTTATGGAAAAATTAAATAAACCCTATTCATTTTTTTCTGTGACACGTGGTCTTAGCACAATTTCTGCTTGTGTAAGTGTAATTGTCCTAACAGCTTAACTATTCAAGTCAGGTATATTTTATACTTAATTGATTTTCCAAAGAAGGAAGAAAGTGGACATAGAAGAGTATCCATTGAACACCAACTCTTATGTGATTGGAGAAAATACACATTTTAATAAAATTTCTATCAAGTAATTAGAACTGGAAGGGACCTTAAGGATCACCTAATTCAAATCTATGTGCTACAGGCAGGGAAACTTTCCACTAGATCAGGTTGCTCAAAGTCCATCCAACCTGCCCTTGAAAGCTTCCAAGAATGGGACATCCACAGCTTCTCTGGGTAACCTGTTCCAGTGCCTCACCACCCTCACAGTACAGAATTTCTTCCTAATTTCTAACCTAAACCAGCACTATTTCAGTTTTAAGCTATTCCCCTTTTTCCTATCACTCCATGCCCTTGTAAAAAGTCCCTTTCTAGCTCTCTTGTAGCCCCCTTTTAGGTAGTGGAAGGTGTTATAAAGTCTCCACAGATCCTCCTCTTCTCCAGGCAAAACAATGCCTACTCTCTCATCCTGTATTCACAGGAGGAATGCTCCAGCCCTCTGATCATATTTGCAGCTTTCCTCTGTCTCCAACAAGTCCTAATTAAGGGAGGGTCTTAATAGCACATCTCTGTGTTACAGTGTTTCTGTATACTTGTCATGAATATATCTGTCTAAAACAGTTACATTCATGAGTTTAGTTTAAGTTATTTCAGTTCTTTAATTGAGATAATATTCAAGGGCAGAACTAAATTAATTTCTGACATGTCAAATTGAGTGGAAATAAGAACTAGATCCAAAAAGACAAAAATATTAACCAACACACAAATTAGTTGTGTCTTCTAGTCATAAGACACTAAAAGGGGTGGAAATACTCATAGTGTTACTTAAATTGGAGGACAAGATGCATTTTTTAAATGCTGGAACAATAATTTTTTTGTGTGTGAGATGCTCACTGTTATACACTTTTTAATGTGATAACAATGGGGATTGACTGTTGGATAATTGATTTTCAGTGTGTGCTGCTATACATTTTGAGTAAATGCATCCAAAACTAATTAACCCAGAATGGGCTTCCTCCAAGTTTTTCAGGTTAGTTGCTTAAGAACTAGAACAGAGTAGTTGGAACAAATCCCCATCTAGGTTATAATGGAACAAATTGCATTTTTCATGTTGACTGAAAAAAAATAAATCTTGAGAGTTGTGGAGAGTCTACAGCACCTTTCTTGAAAAAAAGAGAGAATAAAACTATTTAAGATAGGACAAATGTGACAAAAATTTGCAAACGTCAATTCCCTCAAAGAAATGCAGGTGCAGTCTGTCTTAATGCTTGTCAGATCCAAGATCTGAGTAGACCTAGATGAACTTTGTGAGACTAATAAATACATGTTTCAACCACCCGCAATGCAATTGATTTTTCAGGTTCTATAATTGTGAACTGTTTGCAGCCATGTAATTTTTTATTTATTTGCTCATGTCTCTAAACTACTGTATGGCAGTTCAAACAATTCTCCTATCAATGATAACATTTTAGGCACTTTATACTCACTGTGAGATGGGTCACCTTTATCACTCGGCACTATCTGTTTGCATTCTATATAAGTAAAACTTCTAAGGGGAAGAAAAACTTCATGAAAACAAGCTGGAAGGAAAATGGGAACAGCTCTGAAGATAAGTTGAGATTTTAGGGGGTTTTTTTCCTCACTGCTTTTGCCCCCCTGAAATACATACCTGTTTGACTTGTCTTCTGTGTCCTTATTCAATTACAGGAATAGTTGTGTGGGATTTTTGGCTGGGTTTTTTATCATTTCATAAGATTTAGGGCCATCTACTTTTTTTCAAACTTGGCCCTGACTACCTTAAAAATCTCTGTGTAGACCTTGCAACAAAAACTGAGATCAGTGATAGAAGAATCAAAGACGTGGACTGACCTTGTGTGAACAATAATAGTAGCAGAAAAAATTCATTCATGAAAATTCATAAAATACATTGCATCTATGGCCAAAACGTATGCTTGTGATACTGCTCTGGGCCTGAAAGTGAATTTCAATATAGTCCAAACAATTGTTAAGTCTTTCAGAAGGAACGTGTGAATGGAAAATAATTCTTGAGATGGTTTTAAGAAAGTATGTTCACCATTACATATTTCTTCTGAATTTTTTGTGGTACTCCTCATATTAACATCAGAGTGCTTTGGAAATTTTATCTAAATTTAACTAAATTCTGTTAGTTATCTGACAACAAGGTGAAATATGAGACAAATTATGGTGATTAATATGGTTTTACTAAGGAAGACAGTTGCATGGAAGTAAGGTTAAGAATGTCCAAGAGTTTTAGGGATTCAATTTGAGATAACAAAGATCTGAGGTTTGTGTTCTTTGTGTTTGGGTGTGACATTTGTTGTTTGTTTTCAGTGTTGTTTTGTTTGTTCATGTGGAAGGATGCAAAGGACCTTATAGGCCCCTGAACTGAATCACATCTCATTTTAAAACAATTTGCTTTAGCTATTTTTAGCAGCAGTGGGCACATGTCATACAACCCTCAAATTTCTTGTGGAACGCCTCATAGCTTAGAAGTTTGCTATTCCCTTCTCAGATAAAGCACTTTTATGTCCCATGGTTTCCAAAAGTGCACCAACCACAAGATAATTTGCCCTTTATAACTGATGAATTACTCATTTCAACAACTTTATATTTGCCAGAAAAAATTACTTCCAATAAACTCAGTTAATTGCTAGTGAGACCAAATCAAATTATAGATGTTTCTGAGTGCAAGCACATGTCAAATTCAAATTAGAAAAAGCAGAAATTTGGTAAAAATATTTGCTTTCGAAAAGCAAAGATTTCTCTTGTAATTCTTGCAGTAGATGTGCATGTACATCTAAGAATCACTTCATCCACCAGCAACTGCCAATACAATGTAATTAGCATGAATGAAAAGCAATCCTGCAAATTCCTTTACTGGACTTAATATCTTTCCCCCACAAAAGAGCAGCTAATTTTTCAATGTAACTCAATAGCATTATAGCAGTAAAATAAAATTTGCATATATATACATTAACTGGAATAGTGACATTTAGCAGCCTCTCAGAGTATTATGCAAGCATTTCCAAAATTTGAGACTTCTGAGAAATAAGAAAGAATAAATTTCTACTTATTGCCAAGTTTTAAAATATTCATTTTTTTAGAGGAAACTTGCAATGTGCATAATACAAATGCTGTACGATACATTCCTATCTTGTGACATTCTTCATGATGTTGAGGCACTATAAAATTTACACTATAATGAAAAACAGAGTACCCATTTGTTGCATGCCTGTCTTGATCATAGAAATCGTACTACAAGCTACATAAAATCAGCAATAAAGAATACCAGATTGCTCATAAATGAAATAAAGTTTTGTCTGTATATGTAATTGTTACCTTCACTGATAAAATGTTGGTAATAATACTTAAATCTCTGTCACAGAATGTTGGTAGGATTAATTACTGATGTAATATGAAAAAATACAATGTCTAAGTATCATAATTGATATCTTAAATTATGGAAATTAGATTGATCTGAACTTCTGAAAAGAAAAAAAAAAGGAATTTTGTTCAAAGGGTCAGATTTACATTTAACATTTTATTTCCCAACCACTACTCTTACAATACATTTCAGTTTGCCCTTTTTTATACAATAAATAACAGAGTGCAACAAAGCAATTTTCCTTTAACAAATAATAAGTTGCTATCTTTAAAAAGCAACATTCTGAACACTATATTTGAGTGTAGATTTATCAGTGTGTGAAAACCAGCAGTTGCCTCTTACGTGATAAAACATAACCAAATTTTTCAGCAAATTATTCTCCTACAATCTTTCCAAAGCCTCTTTTACAAAACCTTGTTTACTTTGTTCTTCAGTAGTGCATTAAAGCAAATTGTGTACTCTACTCAACAGATTTACTGTACAAGGAGGGAGGAGGAAAACAGATTTATTAGCTGTCTCATTAAAAAAGTTTAAATCTCTTTGTTCACTTCACCTCCTGTTTTATCTTTATTATACTTGCTCATGTGAAACCAAGACTACAAATTTGTCTTTTGGGAGTGATCCTGTTTATAAACTTGGCTGCATTAAAAGTTTTTCTTCATAATCTCTAGTTATTTGACAGATGGAGCTATGGTGTCCACAAACTGGGAAATGTCTTACAAAATGCAGACTATATTAAAACCATGACAATATTTCTCTCACATTAAATATCAGGATGGAGGTGAGAAATTTTGCAACAATATCATTATTAAATTATTTAATATCCATGTGTTTAAGCAGTGCATTGACCTTGGCTGGACATCAGGTGAGGCTCTATCATGTTTCCTCCTCAACAGGATAGTAGGAGAAAATATAGCAGAAAGCTTCTCAGTGAACAAGATCACTCAGCAATTACTGCCACTGGCAAAACAGACTTGATTTAGAGAAAAATGAATCTGTAAATTAATTTACTCTATTACCAATTAATAATAGAGTAGGCTAATAAGAACAAATCTAAAATCATCTTCCCATCACCCTTCTTCCCAGGTACTTCAATCCCAACTATTCTACCTCCTCCGTCCCAGTGAAACAAAGGGATGATGAATTGGGTTTGCAGTTGATTCATAACTCTTTCCCTCTGGAGCTCCTTCATGCTCTTTGCTTGCTCCACTGTGGAGTACCATTTCTGTGATACAGTTCTTCTTGGGCTTTTTCAACGTGTGTCCTTCCCATGGGCTGCAGTTCTTAATGAATTGCTCCAGCTTGGGTCCCTTCCAGGGGGTGCAGTCCTTCAGGAACAGAGTAGTCTAACTTGGGTCCCCCTCCGGGTTTCATGTCCTGACAGAAAATTTAGTCCCGAGTGGACTCCTCTCCATGGGCTGAAGTTCCTTCCAGGAGCCTGCTTCAACGCAGACTCTTCACTGGCTGCAACCTCCTTCAGGGCACATCCACCTGCTCTCTTTTGCAGTCCTTTATGGGCTGCAGGATGGATATCTGCTCTACCATGGACCTTCAGAGGAACAACCTGAGTTACCAGGGTCTTCACTGCAGGCTGCAGGGGAAATCTTTGCTCTAGTACCTGGAGCACCTTCTGTCCTCTTTCACTGACCTTGGTATCTGCAGAATGTTTCTCTCTCATATTCTTACCCCTCTCTCCCAGCTGCTTTTTGCACAGCATTTTTTGTATGTCTTGGAACTAGCTGGAACTGACTCTGTCAGTCAAGGGGGCAGCTCCTGGTATCTTCTCAGAAGCCAGACCTGCAGCCCTGCCTGTGCCAAAACTTTTCCATGTAAATCCAATACAGTTCAGAATGCAGTCTTATCATTTGTTACGCAAATATCACTGTTGCTTTCCTTGGTTCCTTGGTAACAATACAGGTCTTCAAAGATAAAAAAAATATGCCTTAAAAAAACCTCTGAAATATTATGGGCCATAAAATTAGTTATGTAGGAAGGAAGTCTTTCCACTCAAGTAATAAGAATTGCTACACAGATGTTCATATGAATGAATAGCAAGTGACAACTGACTCCCAATGTTTCTCCATACTCTCCCCATGTCTTCAAGTGATGGACACTAAAGTTTCACTGGTGGGATCCTAGGACCAGTGTCACAGATGGAGTGATGCACTTCACTTATAAGAGAGAAGTGAAATATGTTTATTGATATTAAATGAATTAACAAAGTTTGATAGTAAACGTGAAAAATGGTTTAAGGAGATTAAATGGCAAGGTACACTTGGTTATTTACTTCATAGAGGACAGGGTCAGCAAACTTCCAGGGAGATCTTCCTGTTGAGCCATGAGATTCAGAAAAGACCTCCTTGTTTTCTAAACCTTCTGAGAGAGGTTTAGGTGTGGCTAGATCTAGACTTAGTCCTGGACTTGGTCAATGGTTTTTGTCTAAAGGATTTTATATGCAGTAGTCCTTTATGCCATTTAGCTGAGATTTCAAAGGTTCAGTGCACTTAGTAGCAATTCACTTACCGCGTATCTGATGTGACAAGGATTTTCTCAGCCTCAAAAAGTAACCTTGAGAAGCATCTCTACTCAAGGGGAGATCCTGGCATGCAGCCTGCTGCCCTGCAGGAAAGCTCAGCAGGCTCTGGGCTGTCCACTATTTATGAAGTATGATGGTAGACTTATAGTCTTATTTACATAACAGCTGTAGTTTAGGTGCACACTCAACTAGCCCTTAGCTGCTGAGCAAGAATCACTGTGTTGTTATTTGTAAGACAAAGGCAGCCATCATAGCTACCACTGGTGGCAATTGCTCAACCAGAAAAACGTGTGGGCAAGCAGGACATCACAAGCAGCCGAGTCCCCAGAGCCGCTTGCTTCTGTGTGTGTGACAGTCCTGTTTCCACGTGAGTGGCACTGGAAGTGGTATCTGCAGCAGTGGAAATCATGGAGGGGTGCTGCTGGTACAGGGACAGCAGCTGGGCAGGATTTCTGTTTTTCTTTCTCCTTGGCTGGAAGGATGCAGAGGTAAGAGAAAACAGTTGAGCAATATAAGTCTCTTGACTTCAGCCCACATATCATAACCATGAAGAGCAGAAAGCAGGAAGGGTTGTCATTCGCTGCTGGCCGGCATTGAAGTCAATCAGTGCGGGGACAAACTTTTGGTTTGAGTCACTCTTACAGTGTATTGTAATAAACTACATTGTTTGAAAATGTTGGAGAAGCTGTCTGTAACATTGCAAGAATGTTTAATGTAAAGAATAAAATTAATATATTTAAAATTATTTTTTAAATGTCCAGTTTAATTATGGCTATAAAGCCCTTGTTTGGCGTGTTCAAAACAGGAGATATGAGGCAGCAGAGAACTTTTCAGCTGCTTGTTTTGCGTTTTGCCAGCATGAAAATATTTCTTTCCCTGTTTTCTGAGTAATCAGTGAGGAACCTGCTCTGTATTTTGAGTCTTTATCATAGGTGGACAGAGACCAAATGGTGAAACCGAGATAACAACACCAAAAGGGAATAGTAGTGCATGTAATGCCAGAGAAGAGAGTGAGTGCAGAAAGGACAAAATCACTAGGGCAACAGTGACAATGAAGGGGTAGAACAGAAAAAGCATGGCTAAACAGAGGACCTTGGAGGAGCCTGCAAAGAAAAGATGCATTTTGAGAAAAGAGATTTACAGAATGAAAATTATTAACTTTGAAGAAACAGAAAAAAAATCCGAGAAGAATTGCAAAGTAATAATTCTGCTTCCAGAGGAAAACCAAAAAGAAAGAAATCTAGAAGACAGGTAAACAAAGTGTGGGAGAAGAGCTGCTGTTCTCGCCATTTGTTTACCTAAAATATATGGAAGTCACTCTTCTGAAAGCCTCCCAATTACACTTCTGGCCTACTGCAAAAGTACTCTGAAAAATCCAGTCTCAGTTATTTTCACTTTCTTGCTCTGTCTTTCTCATTACTCACTCAATGGGAGCCACAATGTAAAAAATAACTGAAGTCATCAACTTCACAGCATTTTATATTGATCCACAAATATGAGTGTCATGTGCAGCTTTTGCCAGGATAAAAAAATCAGCAGAAATTAGAAAGGAAGGTGGCTACCTGGGGCTACTATTGTGGAAATATGACTTTGAACAGAGAAAATGTGCTCTACCTGTAAAGAAAACATGACCAAAGTTTAGGTAAAGAGTTTTCAATTCTTATGTTGCTCCATTTTTGCATATTTTTGTTCTTTTCAAAATTTGACCGTCAACAGTGCAACAGAATCACACATAATCACACTTGAAATAAATTGGAAAATGTAATGAATTATAACAACAAAATATTTTATTCTTGACATTCAGAATGTGAGTAAAAGATAAAATAAGTTAGTATATACTACTGTGTTTTGAGACAATAAATTCTGTAACTTAGTATTATCATGGAAACAGTTTCTGTAGGAAAAATGTCATTATTTTCTTTAATGAAACCAGAACACAAATGTGTAGAGTCAGGAATAGATTAATATTTCATTTTTACAGAAAATTCAGATCACTATCTTTTGGTGTTTTCTGTGTAACAGCAGACAAATATGTGCTGTTCAAGATACTTAACCTAAATTTTATTTTTCAGAGAAGTTTAAAGTAACACAGTACTTTCATTGATGTCACTCTGAAGACGAATTCAGCCATTTTCAACTGTTTCACACATACCTTGAAAAATTTGCAAGCCACTGAAACATTAGTTAGGTTAATTTCAGAGTACGCTTTTCAAGTGTTTGCTAAATAATATATTTTACAGATACACTATGTTTGATTTTTGACATTCAGCATGCCAAGCTTTCTATGAAAAAAAAATTCTTTGAATATTTCCTCCAAAATGGACAGAACTAAGTTCTGCAAATCTTAAACAATTTGAGGTTTTCTTGCTTAAATTTTGAACACACTTAAGTTTAAGGAGCCTTAATAAAGTGAAATACTAGTTTAGTGTATAATTTTATGTCCAAGTGCATAATATTATCCTTATTTGTATCACCCTTATGTAAGAAACATCACAGATAAGGAGCGATGGTTTTTCTCTCTTTGTAGCCTCCTTGTTCTTGTTTATATCAAGTATGGATGTTCAGTGGCTCTTTCCTGCTCTTTAGGAAGCAAGGACACCTGGAAAGTAGCTGCCATAACTGACTTCAAGTGTAAGTAATTGGCATATTGGCACTTCTGCACATTGGTAAGCCATTCTAAAAGAGGCTATCCACAAAGTTAGAACTACAGTTCTCAAGTGCTACTTAAATAATTTAAATGTACAAAGGAAGTAATATCTCAAATACTTTTACTGGTTGATCTCAGTGTTTTACTTAGAGATGGACTTGTAAATTCCTGAATTCAATGCCTTGTGCAAAGTCTGGGAATTTCTGAAAGCAAGTTAGTTTATTCTAAGAGTCTTATTTGTCAATAACATATTGCTGAGTTATGCATAAAATCCTGCAAAATCAAGTTCTTAATGTTAAATTGACTTAAGAAATTGTAAGTTAATGTATGTAATTATCAAGTATTTCAAGACTATATAGAAGCAGGAAGTGCTAGTGTTTCTTTGGTTTTTTTCTTTCCGTGTTTTCTTTTATCATTATTTTTACTACAGTAATGTCTGGAGAGTTCTGTCTAGAAGCTGTTGGAAGAGATATTATGTTAATGATAGCAATAGAAGACCCTTGTTCCACTGAATATCCAGAATTATAACAAAAGTTTAAAGTAGAAGGAATTGAGAAAATTATGGAGGACCTTATGCTTAAAGATTATTGGTTTCACTGAACATACAGATAGCCCTGTAGGTAAGCTACACTAAGTTAAGTTCTTGATTTGAAAATCAGATGGTATTAGAAAAGAGCATTCTGTCTGTAGAATAGATCAAAGGGATGCAAATCACTGAGAAGAGTACTCCTTTTTCTACTTGGGATGTTATTTGATTGTGATTATGTGATTATGGTTATGCTCCCTATGTTTAATAACAGTATGTCATAGCAGATATCTTAAGCAATCTGAGAACAAAAGGCAAAAACTAGAAAGTTCAAATATTCACTGTGCTCTGCTCCTCAGTCTTGTCACTCAGATATTTTCCCTTGATTTTCTCTCTAAACTCTACAGTGTAAGCACTGTTCCCTCTTCCAATATAATATAGTAAATACTCCCTCATGCTGTCCACTCAAAAAGATGGGCAGCATTAAAAACATTGAATATCCACCAGTGGGAAAATTATAATGAAGCTGTTCAGTTATCCCATAAGCATTAACCTGACAGCCTAAAAATCTGCAGATAAGTGATCAGTTTCAGGTGAATGCAGTCCATACCCACAATGGCTTTAATGAAGGTTAGATGTCTACAATCAGTAAAGGTAACCCCAGTTTTGGCTACAGTTTTTACGATACATGAGTTAAAATTGTAGTAGAGTAGGTCATATTTTCAAAATAGTAAAACAAATATTTTGGGGTTTTTTGTTTTTGGAATAAGTATTTAAAACAAAACCTGCAAAACGGTGGATGTCTCTGTTTTAATATTTTTAGAGGGCTATTAATACTAAATGAGATTATTAGAGGAAGTGACTTTTTTTCATGAGAGTCTTAAAAATATCTCCAAGTATAGCTTTAGGATACCTTTAAATATTCCTGATGTTTGCCCAGAAGTACGCAGCTCAGAATTTAAGAGCATCATAGAACCATAGAATATCCAGAGTTGAAAGGGACCCACAAAGACCATCAGTGTCCAGCTTCTGGCCTTGCACAGGACAGCCCCAAGAGTCACACCATGTGCCTGAGCGCATTGTCCAAATTCTTCCTGAGCTCTGTCAGGCTGGTGCTGTGACCCCTTCCCTGGGGAGCCTGTTCCAGTGCCCAATCACCCTCTGGGGTAAGAACCCTTTTTTAATATCCAACCTAAACCTTCCCTGACACAACTTCAGGACATTCCCTCAGGTCCTCTCATTGAGCACCACACAAAATAGATCAATGTCTGCCTCAGTCTGTCTGCAGACAGCTAAGTTTGCCCAAGTTGGGCAGGAGAGATGATCCTCTCTTGGAGTGTAAGCAGGATCTGCAGAGGGATCTGGACAGGCTGGATTGGTGGGCCAAGACTAGTTGCATGAGGTTTGTATAAAGCAGAGTGCCAGGCCCTGCACTTGGGTCACAACTACCCCATTCACTGTTAAATAAAATCCATACTATTGATTTTGGCATATGGTCTCGTTTGCACCTTAATTCAGGCAAAGGCATCTCTCTCTAAAATTTTAAGAACCTGATCATAACAACTCCATCACCTATTGGGGGTTTTTTTAGAAAAAAATCCTAAATACCACTTTTAATTCTTCAGTGTGTGCCTCTGTGAAGATCAGTTGTAACAGATATTTCTAATAGAAGAGATATCACAGTTTTTTCTATAACATTCCTCAGCTTTGAAGAATGCATGGCTGCTCTTTTCACCAGGAAAATGCTGGGTTTCTGAAAGAGAGTAAGCTGGAGGTACTGCAAATAAGCATTGTCAACCACAACCAAAAGTCTGTAGTTATGATTCTTTCTTACTTCTGTAAAGAAGAAACAACTGTTGTGACTCACTTCATTAGCACCTTAGTGAAACAAGATACAGGAAGAAAATAACTGTGCTTTTTGTTAGAAACGCTTTCCTGTAATCCTAGCAGTAGATATTATTACTGAAATTTAAAATATATCTAAAACCCTGCCTGTAACATATTTTATTTCAACAAGTATATAAAAAAACTAGAAAATTAAAAAGAGGCATAATGAGATATTCACAGATATGGAACAACTTTTTGGGGGAAGAGATTAAAAGAGACAGTGACAAGTGTTTTATAGGTGGAAAGCTATATAATGAAGAATAGGGAGGAAAAGCTGGGGGGAAAAAAGTCCCAGTGATCCCAATATGAAATTGCCAAATAGCAAGCTTAAAACAAATGGCAGTACTTTTCAACAGAACATGGAAAGGACTTGGGTGAATAATTGTAACATTATAACAAGAAATCAGTAAGTATTAAAAGGTTAAAGAAAGCATTAAGAAATTAATGAAGGAAATTGGTAGTGTCAAAAACAAAGATGTACATGCAACACTATCTCTGAAATTATGTGATACACTCATTCTCAGAAACTTAGAAAATAGCAGAGAAACAAGTATTTCTTTCTCACTTCCTCAATTTTTTACTCTAAACACCAAGTGTATGGGCCATTCTGTAGCCAGAATTCTGAACGGAACAGAAAACTGTCATCTAGTTTGAAAGTTTTTATGTCCGTGTAACATTTACTGTTCTAATTCCACAGAAGCTCATATATTATTTGGAGAAATTATTTTCCTTCCCATTACATTAAAAAGATGTAGTTTAATTTAAAGTTAATGTACTTTAAATTACAATACACTTCTGCATCTGAAAATTGCTTATAAACTAGTTTGGACTCTCATAATTTCTTAGTATGGAACTTTACTTCTAGATTGCAGTCACAAGCTGTTACATATATTAGGGGCTAACTGGTTTCCCAATTGTGTGCTGAGGTCTATTTAAGATACTATAGTCTCCATTTTACTAAATCTCTACTAAAATAGTGGTGATGTCAGGACAGAAAACTGCAGAGCTGTTGAATTAATGGGAACTGCCAGTAAGATTGTGTTATGAGTTTAATATTGTTGATGTCTATATGCTTGAGACAACCTTTCACTGTAAATGAATTCTGCCTGAAGTAATGCAGGCAAAAGCTGATGAAACACTCTAAGGAAGAATACAGGCATGTTCGCAAAGAATGGTTATCTTAAAAGAACAACATTTAAAATCTTAATAGATATACCTGATAAAAACCCTCATGGAAAAAACAAAAACAAAAACATCTAACAAAAAAATCCCACCGAAACAACCAAACCTATTTGAAACGCAATTATTTCTTTCTGGCACAGTTGAGAAAATAGAGCAGGCAAAGCCTGTTTTGTTTGCCAAAGGAAGATACACCACTAAAAGAAATGGGAAGGGAAATAAAAGAATTAAATTTCACATTATAGTGAGAGGGAACATCAAAATAACACTTTCTTACGCTGTAACAGAAAATCAAAAAAGCACTTACGATGTAACATTTGGTTTAAATAAATGCACGCAAACACAATTCTCATGTCTTTTTAGCTTATTTTCTACTCCCTTGTCTTAGAACGGTTACCTGTTCAGGTCCTTCTACTAGGCAAAAATGTATTTTTAAAACATAATATCATGCTTAGAATCAAGAGAAGCTAACAAATCTGATACCTGGTTCTTGGTTTCACATTACATCAGCATGATGAGATTACAATTCAAAGAGATATCTGTGACCATAAAGCAAATCTTAATTTTTAATTCTTTTTAAAAATTTTTTAAAAATAATACCTGTTGTCAAGAAAGCCTAAGTCGTGCTATTTGTAACTGCATGACAGTCAAGAAGGTTTTAGGGTCTGGGAGAAATAGCATGAGAAAATGCTATATTTACTCACATTTACCCTTTCAGCTGCATGAAATAACTACTATAGCTTATGAGGAAATAAATACTAAAACTGTTTGTAACTTGATTTTAAAAAATCAAGGCAATACTGTGTTGAAAAGGTATCTTTGCATTTATTTCAAATTACATCTTGGTTTTTCTTTTCACTAATATAAATTTCTGAGAGCTGAGTTATATCTGATATAACTGCTTTGGTGATAGCTGTTATTTGAACCTAAAATGGTTTTTGTTGAGGTCACTCCACCAGCCGGTGAACCACGGAAAGTGGCTGAGACCGGCTGGGGGAAAAACTCAGGCATTTGAAAAATATATCTGTTCAAAGGAAGGGCCTCTCCAACAAATCCTTGCGGTTGGAATGTAACCTCACGCCCCCAGCCCCTCAGATAAGATTAAAACTACCTCTCCCCGCAGCCTGTGTGGCTGCTTCCTGCCCCGGCCCTCTGCCCTGCCCCTTCCCTCTCCTCACTGGCTCCCTTCCCCGGCTCCGCCTTTGTACCGCCCCTGTGCCCTCAGACCCCTCTATAAAAGCAGGGTCCCCGTGTGCCTCGTCCTCTTCGCTCGTCCATGCTTTCAGGAATAAACCATCTCTCCGTGGAACTCGGTGAGCGGAGGGCCCTCCTGACTCCTTGTCTCTGGTAATTTGAGCTATCCGCCATAGGGTGTGGGGTGCGTGCCACCAGCGCCTACCAGCAGCGCAGGGCAGAAAGAGGGGCGAGCTAGCAGGCGAAACTGCACCCGATCTGTCCCTCTAACGAGACAGGTTGGGGTACACAGCAGCTACCTCCGACTGCCCCATTGAACCCCCACAATCTAAAACCCCATGGCTTTTTTAGGTTTTAATCTCAAACCTGATGTAATGTTGGAGAAGGTGTCCAGCAGTCACTGAAATCTCAGATTTTCAACTGTGCAACTATGAGAGCTCCTCATTTATTACATTCTGTTGTACTATTTATCTAGGACAATGCTGTAGTCCATGTCTAGATTTTATTTGAATTGACTTTTTCTCCTACCCCTTCAGCTCCTACATTTTTTGTTTTTTTAATATCAGATAATGGCTACAGACATAGATATGAACACGTGAAGTGATTTCCCTGACTTTAAGACAATGAAGCAAATGTGGCAGTATATTATTTCTTCATAAGCATGGTAGAGGAAAGCACTCTTCAAAGAAATCAAGAACAGCTGAAGATTAAAGAACATTTTTTTTAGAAAATCAGAGGAAGAACTAAGGTTAAAAGAGAAAACTTAGTACATTAGCATTAGAATAATTGTACAGTCAATTCATTTGCACAAAACTACATAAATATCAAAAGTTATATCTACAAGGAAGATTTATATTTCAAGTAATTTAGTCAAAGTTTTAGTCAAGTAAAGTATAATGATTTTGCCTTTCAACAATTTAAATGTTTAGTATGAGGTTAGGAAGAACTATTGGAAATTTCTATACACTGATATTTAACTGTAAATATAAGAAGAAAAGGAAAGTGAGACATCAAGAGAAATGTTCAACTTTTTGTATTAAAAATGTCTTAAAACGTAGTTAGACAGAATGGTAAGTTTCTTATTTAAATGTCTACTTATAGACATTAGCTTGACATAAATTAGCAGAATAATTTCATAATTTTTCAGCTGATTCTGAGGGTTGCATTCCAAAACCAACCAACCAAATAAATTCTCTAAAAGCTGTTTGAACTTGGGCTTCTTTTGCTTCTAAAAGCTCTTGGCTACTTTGAATTTTAAAGCTTTGCTGTGTGAAAGCTGTGGCCCAGACTAGTGCAAGACCAGTAGTGAAGACACCTGGACTGCAGTGAATTAAACTTGGCTGGCTGCCAGGTACCCACCAAGCCATATTTTGCAAAAAATGCATTACTTTGCATACATATTTGCAGCTGGCAGATTGCAAACAGATATACTGTGTCGATCTGAGCCAATCATACTGCACTGCATCATTTACAGTGAAAGAACAGCTTTCAAAAATAAGAAACACTAATTGCAGTGTCTAGAAAAAGTGTGGTGTGGAAATTAATAAATAGTCATTTTCTACTGCAGAGCAAAGAGCTGTATTTGCTCCCCAAACATCTGCAAAATTTAAAGGAAGTTGTGTTGTAGTATATGGTTCTAGACTGCATCCAACAACGATTGTGCCATAGTCTCCACATTATTCTGCCTGTGTTAATGTGTCACAGTGAATACAAATGTTTATTTACCGTCTTCCAAATCCTACTGCAACATCCTTTAGTTAGCACTTTGATCCCAAAATCAGTCTGAATGGGTTAAAATTATGCCTATTTGCACTTTGATGTAGATTATTTTAAAATTGATATTCATTTAAAGTTTCAAGATGTTAATAACATAAAACTTCAATTTTAACCTTTGGTGCAAGTTCAGTTATTCAGCTCTTATACATACACGGTTACCTGAAATATTGCAGGCAGCTGTAATCCACAATCAGAACTTCCCTATACCTTCTCTATAATCAGGTAAAAAAGGATGAACATTTCAGTCCTTTGATTAAGCACCCAGTATTTCTTCTTTGAACCTATTCAAGTGAGCCCATTTGTTTCCTGGACTGTGGGAATCCACATCAATGACCATACAAAACATTTGCTTACTTCATTTTCACCTGTTTAGACAACGATTTTTTAAGTTCCATCTAGTATATGGCTCAAATTCATTGGTCACTTTTGGGCAATTAATCTGCTGTGGATTCATTGGTTATTATTAATATCCTTGTTCCCCATTGTGTGACTTTGCATTTATCTGGATATTTTAAAAATATGCTGTTTTCTTGCTATATATAGGTCTTTGTCAGTGCTCTTCTTTAGTTACCCCTACTTTAAACTGAGGGTACCTGATGTTTTAGCAAGAAAGGTTTGTGTTGTCTCCTGAGGCACTTTTTCAGATGTTGATTAGTATGTTTCATGGGACTGTATTGACCAGAATATGCTTTACTATTCCATTTTGATTGAATGCTGTATCAGTGCACTGGGCCTGGTTGCAATAATTTTCTTCCTGGAAGCCCATTGGGTGATGGTTATTAGATCTGTGCTTATAACACTGCTATTGCTGAACTGTGCTTGCACAGCATCAAGACCTTTGCTATTTCTCACTCTGCCCCTGCACGTGAATAGGCTGTGAGAAGACAAAAGATTTGGAGAGGATACACACAGGACAGCTGATCTGAAATAACATCAGCTACAAAAGTAGGCGGGGTTGTAGTTTTTCCAAGGTAGTCTGTGCTTGGGGACTGGCTGGAAACCAGTCTGCTGGAGGGAGGTGGTGAGGGATGACCTTTGTAGCATTTTTTTTCCTCTGTTTTACACTTCACTTATTAAATTGTGTCTTGATTCACAAGCTTTTCTTCCTTTTGCCCTTATGATTCTCTGCACTATCCTGCTGGGCAAAAGTGAGCAAATAGCTGGTGAGTGCCTAGGTGCTGGATGGGGTAAACCACTGCTATCAATAATTCTATTAATGTGGTTCTGATGACTATTACCCATCTTTAAAGTGCTAACATATTTTCAATTTTCTTCCTGTTCCTTAGAAATTCTGAAATACAACAAAATTTTTTATATGAGCATTAAAATTCCGAGGAACAATTTCATTATGTGTTTTGGGTGTCTGGTGACAGTTAAAACTTCAATCTTGATGGCTATCATTTAAAAACAACTGTATGTTCTCAGAGCATTTGGGAAGATAGGTTGTTTTTGTTTATGCACCACCTTTAACATTATGTGAAAAAAAAACAATGGCTCGGGCTGTGATTCCTGTTTTCATGGCTGATTTCATGGCTGAAGCCATGAAATATTGAAATATTCATTACCAATATGTTAAACCGAAATTGTTCCAAATATGATTTGGTCGTTCAAATGACTATTTGAAATATAATAGAAAAGAGTAATCAGAGAAGCTATCAAAATTTTAACAATTTTATTCTGGAAATGCATTCTCCCTCAGAAAAACATTTTCAATTATTCCAAAAGTTTTTTAGTTACTTACTGTTTGTCCTCTTTTCAGTGTGCTTACTTCTTGGCCACATAAAATTTTGCAATCATTACAAGAAGAGGTATACCATGCACAGAATGATAAAGATGTTTATAAAGAACGTAATTCAGAGACTGATGTGCCCAAAGGGTTACACCTGCCAAAATGCATTAACTATTGTAATGTGGCATAAGAAACTGTGATGCGACTTGCTTGACATAATACAGTATGTCACTTAGGAATTAAATGAACAAATGAAAGATTAAAACTAGAAAAAGTCCAGTAGGGAAAGAGTTGCAGTTTTAATTTCTAGTTCTATAAAAGAAGATGAAATTATGTTCACTGTATAACAGATTGGTGTCAGGTGAACCGTTTAGAGGTTCAAGATAATTGGTATTCTGGGAACTCCCAAGGTGCTGAATCATCCTGCCTAGTGCTAGGAAGGAAGACCACCATCTTGTAGGAACTGTGGCCAGAAAAACAGATATCCCAGGTATTGATGTAACTTACTGTAAACATAAAAAAGAAGTGAACAATACATAACACATTCACAATGCAATTTTAAAAATCCTACATAATGAAGTATTCAGAGATATTTATCTCTACTCTCTGAATACAAAGTAGGTAGTTAAATCTGTGAGTTTAAATTATTAGGCCTAACTCTGGATGAAAGAGACCTCTCTTTATCCTTTGATCAACCTTGAGCAGATAAAGAAATTCAGACAGGTAATGCTTTTCCAGCTGCTGGATATAACAAAAGTCTGTATGATATTAATACAGTAAATCGTAACTGTTAGAAACCGATCACTGCTGTTATTTAGGCAAGAATGAAAAACGTCACTCATGTCTACCAGAATCAGACAAAAAATATATATGGGAAAGAAAGTAGATCAAAATACTCTGTGAAGTCTTGAGCAGAACTGATTTGCACTAATTTGTGTGCCTGGTTGTAAGACAAAGAACTCTGAAACTTGAAACAGCATCTTATAACTACACCTTTCTGCTTTCTATTGTGATTGTGATTGCTATTATTATTTTACATTGCAAGGGATTCCTCAGATGTTTTGGAAACCATGGAAGAGTTAGGAATGGTGCATGAAAAGTCATACATTTTCAATTAGTAACAAGAAGTTCCTCCATTAGCTTTGCTGATTTTTAAAATATAACCTTATGACGAGGATAGGATTTGTTTTGGCACTTAATCATGACAATGTACTATTTTACACTGGACAGCTTCCATGTTCAGCAAAACAAATTATTGAAATACATTTAATACTGATTTCTGAGAAGCAAATAGCATCTGTCAACTTGCATCAGAAACAGTCTTATATTCTGACATAATAAAAAAATATGCTTCAGATACAACACAATTACAGTTAAAATCTAAACTAAACTCCACATATCACTGGAGATACGTAAAGAAAATATTGATTCAGTTAAAAGCTGCAGCATTTTTTATATACTTTCTGACAATGACGAATACAGAAAAATTATTTTTAAAATAATATGCAAAATATAATTAAAACATATCTCTGAACAGGAAATGTAAAACAGCATGAGAACATGCAGTAGTCTGACTTCCTGTATAGGAATGAATTTATGGCAGATTGAATTGAAATGTAAGTTTTCACAAGAACTTTCAAATGCTTAAATTTATCAACACGATGTATACCTTACTGAGTGCACACTTTGTATCTGACCTTATGCATATACATATGTGTGTGTACATGTGTGTGTGTGATAATGAACCCAATTTTGCTTATTTCTCATTTTGAGTTGAAATTTAGAATATCCTTTAGAATTCTTAAATTAAGTATACCACTGCAGAGAGGTGTGAGGATTCCTATTGAAGTTTTCACATTGGTGAAACTAGTGACTACTAAAATTTTTGATTTTAGGTAAAAGAATAAAATGTGTTTCTTGAATCAGCTGCTCACATAGTCCAGAGGAGTTCATACCTGGTAAAGCATCTTTGTCATTGTGTGCTCTGAGTGAGCCAGTGCAGCCTTGCAAGGGAACCACAAAGCAGTTGCTTTCAGTATGATTGTCCAGTCCCTGAGAGCTGCCAAGCAAGAGTGTGACTAGCCAGGGGAAAGGTTCACAGAGGTAAGAACTGATTTGTTGCATACTATTCCTTTCTTACTGCTTTGTGAATCTCAGTGCAGGAGAGACCCTCACCCCAGTAAGGACAATATAACTAAGTTAATTTAAAATATAGTACTCATATAGATAACATGATAAAGCTCTAGAGATCTATGTGGCAAATGCAATTCTAATGGAAACTATTGTCACACTCATAATTATCTGGGGGCTATAAGGGTCAAAATGATTGTCTGATGTGTAAGGGAAACATAAGAGATAAATGCAGAGGGGATTGTGCAACCTGTGGTTTCAAGAAATAGGCCAAGAATCTTTTGTTTTATTACTATTTTTAATGGATTAATATAAGAATTGCTTGGGAACTGTGAACAGATAATGTTCAGTTAATTCTGGAGGAATTTAGACAGTCAAGATGGGACTTCAGCCACATTGCCTGATTGGCCTGGCCTGTACACTTTTATTTTACATAGTGGTGAGGTTTTCAGGAGCTGGCATCAGAGAAAAGATGAGATTATTAATTTTAAAGGGTTGAAAATTGAAAAGATGAGCTGAGTGGCATGTTTCTATAACGAAAACTGAGAAATAGTAATTTGTACTTGTTGACGACAGAAAAGGAAGACATGCCCCTGCTGTTTCCTCATGAAGAAGAGTGTATACTTTGACTCATGTCAGCTGTTTTTGAACTGGAGGAAGATGGGCTCCCCAGCAGCAGTGATGGGAGGTGCCTGAACACTTCTCGTTTGGCAGCAGCAGCAGTGAGAATGGTAGAATGATTTGACAGTAAGTTTAAGAGGGAATGTGAGCTCTAAGAGTTCATAGGACCTCTGGGGTCATGGGACCGCTGGTCTGCTTTGTCACCATTGGAAAGTCATGATGTTTCACAGCGCTCACTCCCAAGTGGCAGCTGGAGTAACCACACCAGTTTTGCTGGAGACCTAACCCAGATGTAGCTCCACAAGGGATATGCCTCTGCTCAGGCACTGAGCCTTTGGATGACAGAGCAATGAGGGAAAGCAAGCAGGCGCTGTAATGGGAGAAAGAGAAAACAGAAAATGAAAATATTCCTTGGAGTGGGCCTTGGAGAGAAAAACGACCCCTGAAAACCATATTGCATACAGGAAGGAATAGTTAGAGGCTGCATTCAAACACTTCTTTGAGATGGATGATCCCAAAATTGGTTTGAGGAGGAAGGCTCCTTCTTCACTTCCAGGTGTGCATTTACAAAGCAGGTCTAGGGTGCTGGGAACAGTTGAAAATGAACAAATTTCCTCTGGGAAAATCAGAGCTGCTTGAGCCTGATCCACCTGTCAGCATGAACAGGAAAGAATGGAAGACAGTGGACAGAGACATCCATCTGTCAACCATATGATCTGTCTAAGGAGGTTTATTGCCTGCAAGAAGTTCAGGTGCAAAATGCTTGCAGAGGCATTGCCAAGATTTATCTGTTTTTCAAACTGATACTCTTTACTGTCTATGTGGCACCAACAATACCACCAAGGAACACCCTGAGCACCTCAAGGGGGGTCTTCAGAATTCTGACAAAGTACCCTTTGACTGCCATATGGGGTGTTATAGAGAAGATGGATCCAGATTTTTCTTAGAAATTTGCAATGAAAGGTCATGAGGTAAGGACTATGAGCTGGAACAAGGCAAATTCCAATCCGATATAAGAAATAATCATTTTACCATGAGAGTGATCAAATATTTGAATGAGTTGCTCAGTGAGTTTATGTAATCTTTGGAGATGTTAACAGTTGGCTTTATATTATCCTGAATAATATTATCTGACTTTGAAATTGGGTGTAACATCAAAGTTGACCCTTGCTCTGAGCAGGGTATGGGGTAGGACTGCTGGATCCCCAGAGCTTCTTTTCAACCTAAACTTCTATGACTTATGAAACAATATTTGAGATAGAGCACTTCAAATTTTTCTGTTCAGTACAGATTCTTTTTTTTTTTAATGAAGAGAGAGAGAGAGAAAGAGAGGAAAAGGAGAGAGAGAAAGAGAGAGAGAGAGATAAGGTTTAATAGATTAACAACCTTCCTAATCCTAAATGTCTGATATGTGGTCCTAGAGTTCAAAGATGCAGGAGAAGTGAGAAGTAACCACAGAGTGAGATGAAACAACAGGATTTCCCTGTGCCTGTCCCATCCTACACATACAAAGAGGTTTTATTGTGTTCAGAAAACCAAGTAATGCCTGCAACAAAGGAAAACAAAAGTCTCTGAGATGCCACAGTTTAGTGTTTATGGTAATACTAGCACAGTGGGGGTAATGACTGAAAATGAATGCTGTTGGTATTCGCTGTTTTTCTTAAGTAGAATACATCAGATGCAGAAGACCAAGTACACTTCCAAAATTTGGGGTCTTAAGTACAGTCTTTGGAGCAATGCATTGGTTTGGTTTTAACTTCATTTTTTTGGTAAAGTTCAGTTCATAAGTTGCAAATAATTACTCTGCAGGAGAAAAATAAAAGAGCAATAAATTTATAGGAAACAAAAGATAAAAGTAATGTTTTAGGTAACAGTAAAAATTACTGAGTACAGAAAATTGAAGTGTAATGTTAGCCCAAAAGTCATGAACAAATTTTTTAAAAATAATTTTTGACTTAAGGAAAAAAAAAGTACTATTAAAGTTATTCTGATTCATCAGAGACAAGTCTTTGCATCAAGCAGAAAATCAACACTTCTTCATTTCTCTAGATACATAATGTAATTTATAATAATCTCAATAGAAAAGTATTTAAAATTGCATGGTTTTCTAGTTTGTTTCTCTAAATAAATGAATTCTATGGCAGTTAAGCAGCAACCATAGTCAGAATACCTTCACTGCCATTTGAGTTTGATGTCACAACATTCAGAAAATAGGTGAATTAGAGGCCTTGAATTATCTGAGAAAGGTGGCTTCTGGAATAGCATGATATGAAGCTGTATGCAAAAGGATTAATATGATTCAACATTGTGAATGAGAGCAAATAGCTTTGAAGGGAGATAATTTAATTAAAGTAAGTGAGTTTAAAAGGTAAACAAGGGAATAAGAAGTCAGGAAAGTGACAGAAATGAAAGGATATCAGCAGGCTTATTGGCTTCAGAGTGTTGAAGCTGGGGGAAAAACTGCATTTTGATTTTAAATGTGATCTATCTTTCTTTGATCAAATATGGACAGGTGAACACTTGACAACAGGAAAAAATAACCAAAGTTTAAATCCAAAGATGGAGGAAAATATTTTAAACCTTGTTCTAGGCATCTCAGCTCTGATTCTCAGCAACACTGGCTGCACTGAAGCACCAAGAGCGAGTTCTTTTGCAATTAAGTCAAATATAAGATATGCAAGATGTACAGATTCCCTCCCCTCCCCTCCCCTC
>WBMZ01000205.1:0-59909 GCA_013400975.1 Atrichornis clamosus
CCAGGCTCAAACCATAACAGCCTGTCTATTGCTAAGCTAAAGGCTGGACATTGGTGTGGGTTGTTCTCACATTGTAATCACTTACAGCAGTTTCTCAGCTAACAGAATAGAGATGACCTTCACCTCCTCTACTGAAAAGCCTACTTTTCCATAATAGATATAATCCACAGGCTTTTGGTATCATTGGAAATAATCCTATTGACCTATTGCACAACTATTATGTGCATAAGCATCTTTGAAACCTGATTTTTCCAACTGACCCCTTGCTAGTGCTTGACTGACGGTTTAGATATGCGTTATAAACATTTGTGGTTTTTTCTTTCTTTTTTTTTTTTTTTGCCTGTGATAGGCTTGAGTGTGCTAACTTTTATATCTTAATTCCATAGAGAAATTGGTGGCATTGTCAATCAAGGCAGTGTAGTTGGTGGACCTGTGGGTGAGGGTTGCTTAGTTTCTTTGATCTGCTTGCATTTTTTATCTTGCGTTGAGGTACTCAGTTCACTTTTGATGCTCATGTTTCTTTTCTTTTTCTTGGCCTACTTGCTTTACTTAGCTTGAAAGGTTTTTGGGAGTTTAGGCTGTTATGAATTTGTGTAGCAAAGTCTCTTCCCAAAAGTTGCTGGTATCTACTGTAAAGGACTAGTTTAATGTAAACAATAAAAATAATAACTAGACACATTCATTACTGCAAATATCTTTGTCTCTGAATATGGTTTATATACATTATTACTGCTGTTTTGTGGTCTCAACATGTTTGTTGCCTGTATTGTTATATGTGCCATTTTTTATTATTTTTTTTATGCAAAGAAAGTATTATAGAAAAGAGAGGTTCTTCAAATGCATCTGTCTCTCTGTAATTTGATCACCAGGCTGCACCTTTTAAACAGACAACAGCAGTGTAATTTCAATTTTTCTCCCCTTTAAGCTAGATAGTGCTAGTAACAATTGTCCTGCTGTAAATGTTGTGTGTGCTTAATGGTTTAAACATGACCTGAAATTCTCCATCTATACATTTCTGATTGGCTGAAATAGGAAACAAGAGAGATGATAACCTCAGTGGTTGTGCATGTTCTGTGCATGCACAGACACATGATCTGTCCATTGGTCAGCTGACTGAAGACTCCTTCTAATTTAAGGCACATGAATGGAAAGAAAGCATCACTAACAGAAGAACGAAACTTTTCCTTAAAAACCTGCCTGCAGGCACCATGACACTGCATGGATGACATGCTTCTACCTGAGTGCCCAACATAATTTGCCCTGCTACTGCTAAAGTGGCCGTAGGTATTCCTGGATCAGGCTAAATATTACTGTTCAGTTCCAGTGGATGAGCCAGTGTCTCTGCCAGGAGATGGCAGAGACTCATGCTCCATTCCTGTGAATACGATGGACAGATGTCTGAGTGAACCTCCAGGACAAGTTGATAATGTACAGAAAAAGCAAGTTAGTACTATTAATCAGACCTACAAGTCATAAAATCAACAGTAGGGAACATGACAATTTTGAGATGAGAAACTGTTGTGGCAGCAGATAAATAACTTACAGCTAATCCTCTAATAGAGAATATGACAGGAAAACTACATAAGGGCTTTCTCTGTGTATAACCTCTGTATTTACCTAATTTCACATCTTATGCTTCATAGCTGCACCACATGTAATACTCCAATAGGGAGCTATTTGAGATTTATCTTTATTTCCAGCCTGACATTTAAATGTTGTTAGGTGTCTTTTCAAGCCTTTTCTGGTTGCCAAATTCTCAAAACTGTTTATTTCAGTATGTATGTGCAACTTTCTAGTTGTATTTTTTGGTTCTGCTGACATTTTAGAAAACAGTATCTGGGGGTTTGTGTATTTTTTGGGGTTTTTTTGTTGGTTTTTTTTTGTGTGTGTTTTTTTGTTGTTGTTGTTTTTTTTGGTTATGTCTATTTTTTCCTTACTGCTTTATACTAAAAGAGATTATTAATGCTTCATTAATCAACTGTTCAAAGTGTGATTGCTCCTGAATAGCTCTCAAAATCTGGCTTTTTACCACTTACTTTCATTAGTGCTTAATTAACAGAGGAGATGAAAACTAAAATCTTCATCCCACTCAAGGATGAGATATTTCTTTTCAGAAGAGGGGTTCAGAAAACGGTCTGTGTTTTGCATATGTGTGGCAAAAATGCTTTAAATTTAGACCAACATATATAGACTAGAAATATCACTGCTTTGTGTGAAGAGGAAAAGAAGTAATATTGGGCCATTGCTTTAATTTGTAATGTATAACTTTGCTGGATGCATAAGCAAGAGTAAATGCCTGAGAACACAGTAGATTTGGAAATCTTCCCTCCATGCCCAGTCTTCTCAGCTAATATTGCTCCTACTCTCTACTTGCTGTGGTATGGTCTGCCTAATGCAATGCTAGAAAAAGGACGACAATACTGGTGGTGCAAAAGAGCACATTGTGAGCAATGCAGTTTCCTGAGCTTCTTGCTTTGTTGGTGCTATTTGTTGGCAAGTAGCTCAAGAGAGCCAGGCTTTCCGTGACAAATGTAGTAGCCCTAAATAGCAGGCATCATGTCATGGTTACCCTTATTTGTCTTCTCTTTAATCATGGTTCAGTGTTTGACACCTCACTGAAATTCCTTTAATTTTATTACATGAAATCAAATAAAAACCAAGTACATAAGACACATGTCCTATGAAGGACTTAGCTGTCACACTCTTAATGATTTAAAAGAAATAGGATATGATTTCCTATTTCAAGGTTATTGATTATTTTAGCCCTGATCCCAATTAAGTCAGCATCACTGACTTGTGCTTTTCCAATTAAGTGACTGGACATCTTGGCCTTAGTTGTGTGTGGAAGAATATATGGTCTTAATGTTCTATTGCAACAAAAATATTATGGACTGAAGTGAAATGGGGCTCTGAATGATAATGAAAGACCTGCCTATATTGAGTCTGGGGTATACACTCAGAAGTGCAATCATCCACATTTAAAATTTAAAAGGAAGATCTTTATAAGGGATGTGTAAACAAAGCAGATATGTGAACTACTGGATACGGGTACTATTTCAGATTTGAGATGGAAATAGAAGAGCTTAGTAAACCACTTTTAATTTTAGATCCTTGAATTATTCCAAAATTAAATAATATTTGAGATAGCAGCTGGCGTCTAGCTTGCTTAATGCATTATATATTTACTATATTTTGAAAGAAGAGATCTACCTGCTCCGTATAGTTTAAAATTCTAGGAACACAGCTGATGATGAAGTTTGTGCATAAGTTGCAGAGTGTTAGCCTGTTGTAGAAATAACTATTTGGATATAAGTTTCCTGATTGTTCTTCAGCAAAAAAAGAACTCTGATACAACATACAAGTATGTTTTCCTCTGAATCTTTTTGTTCATGCGACATCACCATGATGAATGAAGTCCCGGTAGATCACTAAATATAGTTAAATGAAGGTAAAATTTATACCAAACTAGTTATAAACTAATCACACAGTTTATTTTCCCTTAAATGGTGTTCCAGTCCTGGTTGATTACATCATTGATATTTCACAGTATTTTTAACATTGAAAATGTCTTCAAGTATTAGGGAACAGAATATGGTTTTTATAATTTTTATAGTTACTTGACATTATGTAAGTCTAATTTAATGAAGAAAATTATAAGTACTGTATTTCAAAATAATATCAGACATTAGAATATGCATGTGTGTTTAAGACTGGCTTTTTTGTTCTTATTTCAGACATTAAGGTTAAAATATTCGCTCAGGTTTCAAACACTTGAACACTTTGCTTGTGGGTACAAATTAGGGAGCATTCTTAAATGTGGCTTGTTAGCATTTTTTATAAGAACGTGTTTTGAATTCTTCTACTCCTCGGTAGGTGTATACACAAATATGTTGCTTTCCCCTTCCTATACTGTTCTAAGGTTTACCATAGCAAGTACTCTAACAGGATGCTAATAGTAAAAGGTTTTTTTCAACTTGTTCTAATTCCCATTATTTAATAAATTCTTGCTGTAGATATGCGTTTAAATGAGAAGGTAAGTGAGAAACTCTAAGGTATCAGACTATAATAAAATTTAAAATAAACATACAGTAGCCTGACTGCAAATAATGCCATCACCTTTTAGAAGGAGGTTGAATATAATGCTTTAATTTTTCTAAAATTATCAGAACTGGTTAGGGCCTCAGATCACTGAATCTGTACATGTTTATCTTCCTTGAAACCTGTGATGATTAGGTGTGAAAACACATTTAAAGATTTAGCCTGAAATCTGGAAGAACTGATTCTTCAAAGGTAACCCGATGTATGCATTAGCCATGTTCTTGGACGTGTGGCCCTGTAGTTCTGTTCCATGGGCATTTTTGATCTAAGTAGCAAGAAACCCCCAGACCAGGATAAGTTTTGACAGATGATGAGAGGTTAGAGAAATGGGCTGACAGGTACTCCATGAAGTTCATCAACGAGAAGCATGAAGTCCTGCACCGGTGGAGGAGCAGCCCTGGGCACCACTACGTGCTGGGGCCACTCTGCTGTAAAGCGGTTTTGCAGATAATGTCCTGGGGAACTGGGTAGACACTGGAACATGAGCCAACAGTGTGTCCTTGCTGCAAAGTTGGCTGATGATACTTTGGGCTGCCAGAGGCAAAACATTGCCAGCAGGTCAAGGAAGGTGATCCTTCCACTTTGTTCAGCACTGGTGAGTCCACACCTGGAGTGCTCGGATCAGTTCTGGGCGCTTCAGTACAAGAGAGACGTGGACGTGCTAGAATCTAGTGAAGGTCCACAAAGACGTTTGAGGAGATAGAGGATCTCACATACGAGGAAAAGCTGATAGAACTGGGCCTGTTCAGTCTGGAGAAGAGAAGGCTCAGGGGAATCTTATCAACAGATATAAATACCTGAAAGGAGGATGCAAAGAAGACAGAGCCAGGTTCTTTTCAGCAGTGCCCAGTGACAGAACCAGAGGCAACAGACACAAACTGAAACACTGAACATTCCATCTGAACATCAGGAAATGTGTTTTCACAGGATGATTGAGCACTGGTACAGGTTGCTTGGGGATGTTATGAAACCTCCATCCTTGGAGATATTCCAAAGCCATCTGAATGTAGTCTTGAGAAACTGCCTCTAGGTCACTGTACTTGAGCAGGAGTTTGGAGCACATGACTTCCAGAGGTCTCTTCCAGCTTCAGCCCATTTTTGATTTTGTGAAAATTTGTACAGAATCCTTTAGCTGATTCTTCTTGAAAGACTTGCTACCTCTTTACAAATTCCTCAACCTGACTCATGGTGCTGTGGGTCAGATGCTCTTTTTGACCTTCTGTTGTAATTTTTCAGTTCTGAAGTGTTGATGAATTAAAGCTGCATAGCTGTTTGAAATGATTGACATGCATAAAGCAAACAAACAAATGTTTTTACCATCACTGGAGGTCAGGTGACACAGCACACTTAGACTGGTCCTAATCAGTCAATCTAAATCACTTGAGCATATTTTTCTGTACTTAATTGATACTGGGAGGTTTTATGGGAAAGTTAATCAGTCAGGCTTTGCCAGTTCTCAAAAACAACCTATGGAACAATATTGTGATATTAAACCACTAGGATTTACTGGAAGGGCTAATTAAAGCAGAGTTATTTGCTAGTTTAAAGCTATATTACATTTTTATATTTCATTCATGTCTGAGTATTTAAATATATGTATAGAGGAACATCAAAACAACAACCTATGTATGTGTGCATGTATTC
Organism: Atrichornis clamosus; assembly: GCA_013400975.1. NCBI lineage: Eukaryota > Metazoa > Chordata > Aves > Passeriformes > Menuridae > Atrichornis > Atrichornis clamosus. The sequence goes on from WBMZ01000205.1 coordinate 5,743, forward strand.
TATATATTTAACTTGGACGGTGTATCATGAACCAGAATTAATTTGATGTGTGGATTTTTTTTACGTAAAGGATGAAGTATGTGCACCAAACAGGATCACAGGTAATTAAGCAGCTACTGCTTGACTTGTTTATCCTCAGTGCCAGAAATTGTTCTATATCAGCTAATAAAGGATGGAGTATGGTTGATTACATATTTTCATTTCAAACCAACACTTCACAATGCAAAATTAACTTTTAAATAGTTCAGTAGTATTAATGCTTTTATTACAGTGTGCAAGTATTTACTTTGCAAAAGATGACAAAAAGCTAGTATAATTTATGGCATTTAAATTATGGCTTAAATCCTAAGGAATTTTTATTGTCATTTTACAGGAAGGGATGTTTTTAGTGACCTAGAGAGGGAGCAATAGAAAGACCAATCTCTGCACTGTGGACAGGAGTAGAAATGGTGATGGATGGTCTGGCATGATGCATTTGGCTTTCCAGGGTAAACATGCCTGTAACTGCCAAGTAATTCCTTTCCTCTTGCTGAAGATATGTCATTCAGTAAACTATATATTCCCATTAAGAATTCTCATTTTGCAGCAGACTAAAAGCTTAGTGTCTGATGGAGAAAAGTGAACTTAAACATCTTTCTCATAATCAATAACAGAGTTGTAAAAATAATACAAGTAAAAAGATGTCTGTAATATATTTTTATCTATGAGTAGCTTTTTAAAAGAAAAAAACCAAAAAACTATATTGCTACACAAGATTGCTCAGGTGAGGGTTGGTGTTTGTATATGCCTATAAATCTGAAATCTTGTGAATTCTTCACTGCCCAGAGGAATGAAGTTTCTGATGGAAAATCTTATGTGTTTTTCATTAAGAATACAAAGATGAAGTAAAAAGAAGTGTGACTTACCTGACAATTATGGGATTTGTCTCTTTTTCTATCAAAATACATGCTGATATCATGTTTTGATTACTTTTCTTGGAAGCATCATAAGTAAGGTAAGCACTGCATGTAATAGTCATCCTTTTATTGAAGTAAAGCCTGTATGAATAATGTAGGCTAACGTGTAAACAGAATTGATATTGATAATAATCACCCTAATGTTTTCAAGGTTTTAAAATGGCACAGTGTTTCTCAAATATTCACATTTGAAGTGAAGACATATACTACAGAAAATATCCCCAGATTTTATTAATCACAGATACTGGATAGTAGTCTTGAACTGGTTTCTTTATCTAGCTTGAATCTTTTCAGTGACAGTGTTACATATCATGACTTGAGCTAAGAATTCATGAAATTGGTTAACATAATGGAGAAGAAACTCCAAAGATTATAGCTGGTGTTATGTCCCACTTAATCCAGGGCTTGATGTCTTTCTGCTGACTTTGTCACAGCAGTAGTTTGTGACATTTACAGTAGACAGCTGTGCAGATCAGATGTCTGCTAAAAGAAACATTTATATTTTTATTCTAAATCTGTGCCAGGGTGTTACAGAATAATGTTCACTAAAAAATACTGACATATGAATTTTTAGTGTCTGTTAGGCGGTATTTCCACCAAGTCCTGCAGGATTGATCTCTGGGGAAAAAAACCCACATTACCTCTGTTTGAAAATGTGTACTGATCTAAGATCCTATCTAGTAAGGTTCTCATTTCCCCACAGAAGGACGAGCAAGCAAGAAAAACTTGTGGGCTGGAATAAAAAAAGCTTAATAAATGAAGGGGAAAACCCAACAAACCAAATGATGCAGAGGCTGTCACTCACCACCTCCCACTGGCAGACTGATGCCCAGCCCATCTCTAAGCAATGGGTACCTTGGGAAAACTGCCACCTGATGGTTTTATAGCTGAGCATGATGTTAAGTGGTGGGGAACATGTCTTTGGTCAATTTGAGTCAGCTGTTCTCTCTGTGTCCCCTCACAACCTCTTGAGGATGTTACTCCTCCCATATTGCTTTCACTGCAACTGTAGTTTTGGGAGCCATCACTCTGGTGTGCCATGCAAAAGTGGGCAGTCACTTCCCTCTCTGCTCCAGGTCCTCTCCTCTCCAGTGATGATTGGCATCAGAAGGCCTCAAATCTCAGCAAATTGTAGGCCAGCTGCTGGGACTACTGTATTTATAAGGCCTGGAATGGAAGGCAGTGAGGTGGCTTAAGACATCAGGAGGCCACTGTGATGACCCCTTCCAGATACTGGAAGAACTGGATGCCCTTGGTTTTTGCAGTGCTGTGACAGTGTGTACAGCCTGCACACAACAAAGCCCACGCATCAGGGACTGCTGCACCATCAGATTTTTGCAGGTGACAAGTGAAGATGGTCACCTAAAAAGATTCTATTCCCCCTTGGCTGAAGCCTTTCTGTGTTGCCAGGCCCTTTTGCATAAGGAGAGAGCCCTCTACAACCATCCTGGCTGTCAGGTCACTTGCAGTCTGACTTTCCCAGGTCTGTGCTGTTGCATGGCTTTCCTTCCTATCCTCCATGCCAGCCCCTGCCTCCATTCTGCCCTGCCACATCTGCCCCCACAGCCCTTGTTTTGCTCTTGTTCCACTCTCTAATTTTAAGGACAAACCTTCTCACCATTTTTTTGAGTTTCTTGCTTAACAAGTTCAGAAAACAAACTTTCAGAGTGTGTTGGAAAAATTGCAAACAGCTTCTGAATTGGTGCCTGTAAACAGGTTTCCAGGGCAAAGCTCCTGTTCTTCCAGGACTTGGGTGCACAGAAGATGGGGAACGATCAGAGGAACACCATTATTTTTCTATCAATAGCTAATTGAGGTAGAATAGGAACAAGGAATTAGAAAAGTGAGTAATGAGATATGTTGAGAAAGGTGTAGAGACACTAATTAGTAAAGGTTTGTCTTTGCTTAATTAGGAGGTCTTTTCAGGATCAGGCTCAGTTCCTCAAGTAGTCAAAACTTTCCTCCCTGTTTGGCACTGGGTATTTGGCAGCACATTTTGCAGGATTATGGTAGTACTTTTTACTAGTTTAGTAGATATGCCGTACCATGTCCCTTCCTTTCTTCACTCCTTTATGTTCAGTCTTGTGATACATATATGTGAAGACAGATTTTAATAAAGCAAAAAGATAAATCATCCCTTAAAACAATGCTGTGTTATTTTGGTACAAATCCTGAGAGATCTGTGAGACTTGGTTAACAAAATGAGGTTGGAGACAATGTCATAATGAATGCCAAGGAACACAAAAAAAAATAGATTCTGCCTCAAATGCTTTTAAAATGCATAGCATACCTTTTGCATATGCACATAAAATTCATATCCTTGCCTTGCCTTTACTGTACATGTACTAATTTTAAATTTTAAGCAGCTGAAGTGCTTTAGTTTTATAATTTTGTGTGGCAATGTGAAATCTTTCCTGTTTTGTGTTCTCTTACTTACCTAAAGAAATTTGCATATCCGGGAAAGTTTTGTTGAAACTTGTGGTGAAGGGGATTTGGCCTCAGAAGGCAAGTACTCAAGACTTTCCATCAAATGATTTCTGTGAATTCTTCCTATTTCTGGCTAGCATTTCCACCTTTAAGGAAAACACACAAAAAACCAATAATCCTCACATGAAAACAAACTCTTTTAATTAAAAAATATACCATAAAGAGGAAAGAGGCACAGTTTTGCAGAAATGTAAACAGTCATATTACTGAATTCTTTTATCTTATTCAGATGCAACTTCAAGATGAAGTTACAAATGTGGACTAACATACACTTCTAAAAAATACTTTTTTTAAGTTAATCTTGATCTTCCAGTGGCTTTTTAAAGTCATAACCTTACTCCAGATTTGTTGAATAAAGCTCAAACAGTCCAGCACAAAATAAAGCACAGAACAGATGGAAGAGCAAACCCATTTCATCTTGATTTATAATATGTCTTCTTATATTGCAAGTTCATTGAGAAGTTGAAGAAAAATTCTCACTTCTTCTGTGCAGCTTGCAAAGTCTTTTCTAACATAATGAGGCAAAATCTGTGTACTTTCATTTAAAACTATCTCTTTCTGTCCAGTGAATTTAAGGAGGCTTCTGCATAATTTAGGTACGCCTTCTACTTTCAAATATCTTCAGTTTGCTGTGATACTTTTTCTATTGTATCCATTAAAGCCTCCTATCAAGGAGTTATAAAACTAAATTAAAAAACCCAAACTATATAAAATATTTATTTAATGCAGTCATATTCATTGATCTAGGTTTCTTTTACGATTACTTTTCCTTCCTTCTGTTTCTTAAAGTAGCCACTGAAATGTGTGTCTTCTCTTCCTGGAAGAACCAGCTTTTTTTTTGGTATATCATAATAAGACAGAAAAAGTTTTTTGGCAATATTTTCAGAGAAAACTGCTGGATTTTCTAGTAGGTCTGTCTCCACTGGCTTTGTTAAGTGAGATGTGCAGACAGATCTTTGATAAGAACCAATTTCCATTGTCCCTGAGAATTTGTTTTCCAAAATGCCCTTGTATTTCTTGTTTCTAAGTTTCCTGAAGACTTACTATTTTGACATCTTTGGGTTTGAAGACTTCAAATTTAAAGACTTTTGATTTTAACATGTGGCCTAGAGAAGACTTTTTCTGGTCATGATGACATCACAAATAGAAATTGCTACATTGAGATTTAACAGCAAGTCCTCGATGGGGGATAATGAATCCAAAGAAATAACACTGACAGAATCTCAGAGCAAGGAGCAAAAAGCAATCATTACATATGTACAGTAAAGGTTCTGGCAACAGTCAAAACCTATTATTTGACTTGTGCTTAATTACAGCATGATTTTTTTCCCTATGTTTTTCCTTCAGAAGAACTTTGTTCCCACAAATAATATTTGCTTTTTTTTTTTTTTTTTAAGTAAGGGCTGCAACATTCAGTTTACTTGTATTTCTAAGCTCATGTTATTTTCCATGCTGATTATTGCCTGGCAGTAATGTATTTAGTATTTTTAATAAAAGTGGCAATGCAAAATCAGTGAGCAGCATTGCTGTCTGCTAGAACTGCTTATTAAGTTGTGGAGTCTTTTTGCCTTTCTTTGCTAGCCATGTATCACTGCTCTTGGGTTTGTTTTTCATTTTGGCATCAAGAAGGGTAAGCAATTGGTTGTTCCTTTGATTGAAGCTTCCAAAGAAACCCCTTAAGGCTGTACAATGAAACACCTATGTTATTGCCACCTGTTCCACTATTCCAGTAATGCCAGAACATACGGTTTAATTCAACTTTAGAGATGCATTTCTTTGGTATTTGTCAAGGCTGTGCCTGATTTTTTGCCACTGAGGCTTATGAAGAAGAGCAGCGTCCTTATCCATGACACCTTTCTGTCTGATGGCTGGAAGGTTTGGGTCTTTGCTTTTTTAATTCTGTGATTTTTTTATGCATGAATGTGCAAAATGGTGCATGCCAGTTACAGCGCATCACCTGAGTAGTAGTAGTCTCTTAAGTTAAGGAGGCTTTGACTTGCTTGTTTTTGATGACAGAAAGATAACAGGACCTCTGTGTTTTTAAGCAGAAAATTCATTAAGGCTTCCTAAATCCTAAATGTGACATCTGTGTTCTGTATCCGTATCTGTTTGTAAGTTAGAGAAGTCAGTATTTAACTGGAAAGCATAAAAACACTAATATATCTGTCTTTTGCTGGAACTTTCTGAAGATATAGAAATGTTTAATAGGCCATGTACTGGGACATTTCCTCCACTCATACATTTTGTATTTTGTGCACTTTGTCCCTCATTGTGTTGTGATGTCTGTGGATAATCCTAAACTTGATCTCTTTCCTGTCCATTTTATTCTCCCTGAAGAGTGCTTTGTTTCAGTGTGAGATCTCCTCTGACTCATTTCCATTAGATTACGTCCTGTCACTTAAGTAAAAAATGATTTATCTTTAGTGAGATTTTATTAACATGGTCTGGTTCCAAACAGAACTTATTTGAAAAAATATTTCTAGCTATGTTTTCCATGAGACTTGCAAACATATCCTCATTCACTTTCTCACGAAACAATTATAACATCAGTTTAGTAGGTGTTTAGCAGTAACTTGTATTTTGTTGTGTATTATTTCACTAGGGGAGTGTTGATGGCTGAAAATTTTTATATTCCTATTGGTAAGGAATCTGATGCATGGGTAGTTTGGTCCTATATTTCTTCTCATAAAGCTTAATTTCAAGCAGATACGCTATGCTTTCAGAGTGGTACTGTATAATTTTAAGCATGTGGTAGGTGTTGTGTGTGGTTTTTTGGGTATGATCAACACAGGTATTGTAGGATGTGCTGCTCTCAATATCTGTAGGCATTATTTTACAGTTGGTGGTATTTAGCTTATCCATGCAGAGTGAAGCAGCAGGCTTTGCAGGGTAAAATAGAGCTACTGCCACTGCTGTTGCTGCTTCTGGCAGTTTTATTAATCCAGACTCTGGTTTCCATTGACTTTTCCTACAAAGTCCTGAAGATGAAAGTTTTTGGCTTTGTTACAGTGCATTGTTTACTCACTTCCCCAAATGCAGCGTGTTTTGAGCTTGGTTTTGTCTGAATAAAAATGAATGCAAACTTCTGTGGGAAACAAGGGAAACAATTGTCAAGATCTCTATTTTGGTTCAGGAGGTAAACCAAAATGCAAACTTATTTTTTGCTCTTGGTCATCTATGTTTCCAAAATAGTAAGAAAAATATACTTGCTTTCTTCCTTTCCTTCCTACAACTTATAATTTGAGATTTATGTACTACTTTACTAACACTGGAAGGTTTTCATCAGAGAAGTGTTAGCTTTAGTAGGAGGTACACAGTAAAGTGGGAATTGACTTCCATAAAAGGCTACAGACCTCTGAATTGATACTTTATGTGAAAATGTAAGAACTGTGTCCTGAAGGTAATACTGTTCTCATGATCACACTATAAGTGTTCACTTAGTTTGAATTGAATATCGGATAAGTGATTGGGTAAACTTTTTTTCGTTATATGATTCTGACTCCTGAAAAGATTGTGGGAAGTACTCAACCTGCTGATATATCCTTGGAAAAGTTGAAATATTTTATCTAGAAAGCATCAAAAATGAGGCTTTTTGATTTTTCAGAGTCATATGCCATTTTGAAAATGTTGCTGTAAAATGTGCCAATACTATCAAATTTCCTCTTTCATTAAGGCTAAGCTACTTCATGCAATTTGACTTGAATATGTGATTAGTTTTTCTCTGAGACAGGGCATCTGATTAATTTTCTACTCTTTGATGTGTGCTATGAGCTCAAGAAAAAGTCTGTTAGGTTTTTCTATTTTATTTTTAATTATATGGCATTTATATTTTAATTTGGTCTCACTTATTTTCACAATTGAGGAGTACTGACTATTGTAGCCTACATTTATGCATATAGAATATTTGGAGGTAGGCTGCTATTTTCTATTTGCTTTGAACCAATCATTAACATGTTTAAAATGTTTCCCTCCAAGTAATTCAACTTAGCATGTTTTTTCTTCTTAAAAACCGAACAAAGCGAAACAAAACCAACTTGTTTTACTTATATTGTGCTACGGTCTATTTGCAGCTTCTCTTTTAACATGAAAAATCTGTTAAATAGAGCAAAGTTTGATGAATATGATAATACCTGTTCTCTTTTCATAACAGGAAGAACAGGGATGGCCTCTAAAACACCGATGAAACCAAGGAGAGAGGGAAAATTTTCTACTAGAAAATATATCTCTCTGATCACAGAAGGCATAATACATAACACTTATTCAGGTAGACTCCCTCAGTGTCTGCACAAACAGATGTCGAATGTTAAATGAAGGGACAATTAAAATTTCTTCTTCAGGATGCTGCATCAAGTACAGCAGTGATAATTCTATTTGTGGAGAAATTTGAGAAGCCAGAGATGAATGTGTAAATGCTAATGATGCCCTGACATGCTATTGGTCTTTAAGAGATCCGAGCATTGTAAAGTTATGGATTGAAGCTACTACAGGTACCTCTTTGGGGCTCATGTCGATTTAAGCCCCCTGCCATGGGTATGGACACCTTCCACTACACCAGATTGCTCAAAGCCTCATCCAACCTGTCTTTGAAGACTTCCAGGGATGTCACATCCAGAGCTTCTCTTGGCAACCTCTTTCAGTGTCTCACCACCCTCATAGTAAATAATTTCTTCCTAATATCTAATCTAAATCTACCTACTTTCAGTTTAAAGACATTCCCTCCTGTCCTTGCAAAGTAAGTCCCTCTCCAGATTTCTTGAAGGCTCTCTTTAGGTACTGGAAGGCTGCTATGAGGCCTCTCTGGAGTCTTCTCTTCTCCAGACTGAACTACCCCAGCTCCCTTATCTGGTCCTCATAGGAGAGTTGCTCCATCCCTCTTATCAACTTGATGGCCTACTCTGGACTTGTTCCAACAGGTCAATGTCCTTCCTTCCATCTCCAGAACTGGATGCNGGATGCAGCACTGCAGGTGGGGTCTCACCTGAGCAGAGGGGCAGAATTCCCTCCCTCATCTTGCTGACCACGCTGCTTTGGATGCAGCCGAGGACACAGCTGGATTTCTGGGCTGCCAGTGCACATTGCAGCTCACGTTCAGCTTCTCATCCACCTACACTCCCAAGTCCTTCTCCTCAGGGTTAGTCTCAATCCCTTCTTTACCCAGACTGTATTTGTGCTTGGGTTTGCTCCAACCCAGTTGCAGGACCTTGTACTTGGCCTTGGTGACCTTCACGTGTTTCACATGAAGACGCTTCTCAAGGGTGAGGTGTTACACGTTAGAAATCAGTGTTGCAAATACATCTGTCTCCTTGCTAACTGCTTCATCATTGTCAAAGAATTCTTGTTCTCCTGTGATGTGAATAATCTCTACTGAATATGCCAGCTGTAGGAAAGGAGGGAGATTAACAGGTCATTCATGATGCTTTTCTCTGTTGAGCTGTATGGCACAGAAGAAACTGTTCATTTTGCCAAATATTGGAAATTTTTATAGAATCTGAACACATTCAAAAAAATACATTTGGCTACTTTAGCTTCTCAGCAAGCTATATATATGATTAAATAAACTGAGGAAAAACCATAACTTTGAAAGTGTTGTACTTTTAAACAAGGAAATAGTGAAATGATTGTAAATATTAATGTATTATTGGAAAAGTGTGAGAAATTTTGGTTGTTTTCTCTTCTTCTTCACATTAAATTAGTAATTTAATTGTGACATTTGCCTAGTTTAGTTATAAGATTTGCCATTTAGTACTGTATGCTTTAATTGTAAGAGTATGAACACTAGAAAAACACTTTTAAGTTAAGTTATTAAGCCTTTCTAATGTACTGTACAGGGCAGTACAATAGACAGATTGTCAGATTGGGATTGGGAAAATTTGTGTCCAACTGTTGTATTGCATATACTGTTTTTACTGCAATTAATGTTGTACTAGAATATATTCTTTTGTGTATTTTACTTGAAACAAAAATTTCACACTTTAATCTTACTTGCAAATGCCACAAATTCTAAACATTTAGTAAATTTGACTCAGATATCCTATATTTATATTTTATTTAGGGTTTAAACATAAAGCAGTCACTAGTCAATTTTTTAATCATAATTAGTGAAGTCTTGCTTGTGCTTTCATTTGCCTTTGAGGGAAATGGGGGTATAAAAATGAAGGGAATTTGATGTGACATGCGTCTTTCATTGATTAGCTTGAAAGAAAGATTTTTATAGCGGTATGGCAGAAGTAATTTGACTTGCAAATATGGATTCAACATGTCTCTTAAGTAAAATTTTTGTGGTTACTCCTCAGGTAGAATGTAACCTCAGTTACACACTCAGTGCAGTTTAACAAAGTTGTGTGGTACAGCTGACTGCAGAATTATCTGCCTAATGCAGAGCCAGTGAAAGGCATTTGGATTTCAGTAACCTTGAAATGTGTGCTCAGGACACCCACTTGCCATAGGGTGGAAATCAAGATGTTTTCATGTTACTTGTACAGCTCTGCAATAGTCAGTGGTCAATCCAAAAAATAATTGCTGCAAGATTAAGAGACCATCAACATCATGCAGGCCACCTTTCATGTGAGAAAAGATTTATTTCTCCTACAGGATAATTTAAGGCTTTTTCCTCCATTTTTTACAGTGGGTGGCACTCCTTATTTCTAATCTCAAACCCCTCTGCTGACAGAAATATCTTTTCCAGTTAAAAACAACTCTAAGTTAAGGTAAGCAAACCAGCAGACATCTGGTAAACATTAAGGCTTTTATATGACATAATCATGGATGCTGCTGATTTTTTTTTTTAGCTTGTGAAAAGAAGGTCAATGACATTTCTACATGAAGTATTGTGCTGGTCAGAAAGGCATGCTATTGAAAAGGAGAATTGCTTGCTTATTGACAGAGTTCCCAGCTGATGACAGGAAAGTGTAAGAAATTCCCTCCTAGCTCAGTGTCGGTCCCCATACTCCATCTCCAATGGTGACACTGTGAGATGTGGGTTAGGGATGGCTTTGTGCAATTGTACGTATTCTCTGGTCTTCTGTCCTTGTACTTTTCCAGGATCTACAGTTTTATCAAACACATGAGAGAGTGCATCTTTGTCCAGTCCTTTTAGTACTTGCCATGCTAATTTGGCAAATATGTCATTAAACCTTCTAACACTGCCTACCTTCACAGCCTGCTGTGGCAGAAAGGTCTGCAAGTCCTCTGCTTGCTATCCAAAGAAACACTTGTATCTGTTTTGGGCTATCTGCCTCTGGTTTTATCGAGTGGCCGCCTAATTCTTGTACTGCAGAATTTGCTGAATGGCTGTTTGTCTGTTACTTTTGTGGCTTTACAGACTGCAGTCCTACCTTCCCTAAGGCTTCTAGCCAAAATTATGGGTCCCAGGTTGTCAGGTTTTTTCTAGTCCCCGAGCTCTGTGTGTGTACCCAGCTTGGCTACCTGTGCTCTGTTTGTGAACATAGTATGTACAGGTGGAGTCCAGTCCTATGGCATTGGGCACTCTTGGGGTTACAGGACTGCTGGTACTGTGTTTGAAATATGATTTCTGTGGTGCTACCAAAGTCTGCCACCTCTTAAACCTATGAAGCAATAGTAGAAGTTTCCATATGAAAATCTGGAAATGTTTATATCATATTGATGAGCTCTACTTTAAATGAGGGTTGCAGTAAGAAAGAAAAAGCGTAGTATGTTTCTAAGTGGAAGCTCCTAAAATATACTGTACATTAAATGTTATTTTGCTCTGCCTCATTCTTTTTATATAAATTATTAAATCTGATTTTATTACATTATAGGTTAAAATTGCTTCAATCAAAACATTGCTTCAGATGCTTTGGGATTTGAGGGTTTTTTAAACTATGATTTTTTGATTATACTATTTAAATCTGCAGAGTAAAAGTCATTAAAATGTTATGTTCTGCATATGTCCCCTAAGTATACAGAGTTTTTACTGCTTGTTAAAATAGGAAAGTGATGACAATATTATGAGGTAGCCTATATATAACCTACATAAAACCTATTTAATATAAAATGATACTGAGCAAATGGAATTTAGGTCAGAGAGCACACTGATTCCTGTATTCTAAGTATTTTTAGGATTTCTATTATGAATAGGATATTACCCATGTTGTGGCCCTTGACGTACAATAACTAAATTTTCCAGCTGATCACCTGATGCTTTGAGAACTTTTTCTTGAAGCTTGACTAAAGTCCTGAGTCAAATTCAGGATTTGTCCACATTTAAATGTAATCCTCAAATTTAGTTGAAGTTACTTTTAGGAATTTTTTTACTGCAGAATAATAATAGAATATTTATCCTATAATTATTCTTATTATCCAGTGTCACGGCATAGTAAAAGAGGTTATATGAAAAAGAAACATACTCTTTGAACACAGTGTTACAACAAACTAACCTCTGAGTTCAATTTTTGAGATAATAACTCCAGGAATGTTCACAATTGATGATGGAGAATATATTGTGTTGCTTGGTTTTTTTTTCTCTTAGAATGCCAGAGCCAACAGGAATAGTGTGACAAAGGAGGGATACAAAGATATCACTGTAGTATTGCAATTCAAAATAAACCTGATAATAAAATTACTTTCTGCTATTGAAAGGCCCTACCTATGGACAACCGTTTTGTCCAGAATGCTTAGTAGTAATATTACACTACATCATAGTATTAAGATACCTTTCCTTATTTATTGTTTTAGAAAACACTCATATTCTATAATTCTAGATATTCTATAGTTCTAAATCCTAAAGTGACATCTACCCTTTCCAGTATGCACTTAAATTTCTGGTAACTAGCCCAGTTTCAGCTGACTCTGTGGACACAGGGAACGGTGCATGCATCTGCAGTACACAACTGTCCATGAAGCAGAAAGCAAAAGTTATTTCAAGAAGAAATGGTTGTTTCTTTGGATGCATCTTTGATTTCATGGCATTATGTTGCCCACAAATGCTGCAGGTTTCTCTGTCTCACCTTGTTGGATGACTGCTTACACTCTGCAATTTTATTCATAGATCTTATCCAAATACTGCTTTGTTTTTGGTAGATTATTTCTTTACCCACTTCAGGAAGAGTCTTTGTACATGTGATTTCAGACCCTGGACTGCACTAAATACAATTCACTTGTCTGCACTTTGGTTTATGAGAAAACCCTTGTTTGCTACAAGAATAATTTACTACTCAAATATAGGTATTGAACAGATGACTCTCAGAATTTTGCAGGGAAACCATTTGGGCTTGGGGGAGAGAAGGAATGGAGTAGGGAACAAAGAAGTCAACTAAGCTTTAAGATGTGTAGTGCTTTTAAATTTCCCTTCTGACTTCGTGCATTAGTTGGCATGTCACATCGTATTTTCTGAGCTTCTTTGTAGTATGTCACACAGTGACAGAGAGAATCTTTGTGACAAATCACAGAAGCCAGTGCGTCCGTGGGGAAATAGGAAACTGACAGTTTTCTAAACGGTCCCATGAAAACACTCAATAGATTAATGTAAAAAGCAGTGTTTTAGAAATTTAGAATTTAGAAATTCTCTTGCTAGAAGACTTTTCTTCCAACAGGCTTGTGAGTATTAATTAAAAAACATGAAGAAAAAAGATGAAAAAACCTGACATGGTAGGGACTCTGGATGATTAATGGGAAAAGCCTAGACTGGGATGGGAAAAGAGGATCCAGCCCCTACTTTCCCTTCTGTTCCCATGGCACAGTTGTCTGAGCTGTTCATGCCTTGCTCCTGACCTGCAGTTTTAGTCTTAAAGCACCACACTGGAAATTACACTGACTCATGAGTAGCTCAGGAGCAGCTTCTCTATGAGGAGAGCAGGAGAGTCTTTTGCCAGCCATACTAAAATAATCTGATACTTGCCCTGATACAGAGGTGGACTGAATCAGTAGATCCTCTCTCCCGCCCCTAACCCACTTTCTCTCTTTGCACTAAATAATAACGAAATGTTCAGGCTTTCTTTCCTGGTAAGATGCTGATGTTGTGTTGTGTATTTGTACTCATTATTTGTATTCATTCATGGTTTGCAGTTTCTATTTCAAGAACTCACCTTTTGACTCCTTAGTTTTCAGTTTATAAAGTGTCTCTATAACAGGAGGAAAAAGTGGTTTTGACAAAATGTCTTTGGTTCTTGGGTGGCACAACCTTGCAACTGTTATAAAAAGAGAAAGGTGTTAGAGGTGAACTTTCACATTTTGAAAAAACATTTGCTGTATATTGTACCTGGTTTCTCTTTTTTTAACCTTTTAACCTTTTAACCTTTTTTTTTTCCTTTTTGTGTGTGTATGGTGTATGCTTTCAAACTAACCAAAGGAACACATATCTCTGCTCAGTCTGTGCAAACCTAGCCACAGCATTCTCACTCAACTTACACAGACAGTCACAAATTTAGAAGTTGTGGGGAAATCTTTGTCCTGAAATAAAAAAGAGAAGTTATGAGTAACTGGAATTGATGGGTATTTACATATATCAGGGCCTCTTTTAAATATTTTCACTGGTTCTTTCCAAACAATAGGAAACAAACAAATTCAGTACAGTTGGTGGTAATATTGTTACCTACAAACATAAAACCTAGAACCACTGCTATACCGTTGTTCTTATTGGTTTCTTGTTGTTTTAAAGATGAAAGGAAGTTGAGTGATTGATAAAGCCCTCAGGCTGTTTAAAAAATAAGATCATGTTTCTCTGCTACTATTACTTCTAACAGTTAGTGTTTTCCATGTTCCTGGACAGCTAAAGCAGTAACATTGCTTAGGGTGCTTTATGAGCAATTTGACAAACTCATCTGTGGGTGGCATATCCCCCTTGTTTTCCATTACTGTTTAACATGGATAAAAGATATTATAGTAGCTCCATCTCTCAGGGCTGTGACTTATATTCCCTAAAATAAAAATATTACAGTAGTTTGGGCTGCCCCAGCAACTGTGAATGATACCCTAGTATTCCAGAAGTTATGATCCTCAGGTTAGTCAGCATTTCCATCTATCCTATTACAGAGCAATCATCTCTGGCAGAGGAGTATAATGGTCAGTCGGAAGGCACATCACAAACTCTTGCAAATATATATTTTTTTTTTTTTTTTTTTTGGTATATGTATGTATCAGTGTCTGCTGAGTTCCATTTAACTGGGTTTGCATGGATAAGCAAAAGTTGTATCTGTTGTACTGAAGCCTGAGAGGATGAATAGTTGTAGGATGTTTGTTAATGTAGAACTTCTTTATGTGAACAGTGTCTGCATCCTCATTTTGCACTGTGAGGAGGCAGAAGATGAGAGGGAGAGAGAAGTACTTCAGGTTCTTTTGGAACTCAATAAGAAAGACCTGACGACAAATGGAATAATAAAGTAGATGGTTTAATAAGATAGGATAAGAAGAGGAACACAGATAGCAAGTAAATCGTACATCCATTCAGATGCTGGGAACTGCATTTTCATTCACCATCAGATGGATCCTGGATGGACTTACCCACAGCATGCTGTGCAGAACCTGTTCATGGGGAGCTTCCTCCTGACCTAAATACCCTCGGGCCATCATGAATCTTCTCCAGAGTGATTGAATGCTATCTTTTCATAAAATCTACCAGTGTGCAGCACAGGCTGGAACAGGGCACCTTGGCAGATTCCTTACAGCAGCTACACATGCCAGCATACAGGTTTATCCCAGGATATAAGAACAAGTAGAACAGGCATTGCCTATTTAAGACCCTAAAGCCTTCTGCAGGGTTCTTTGTACAATCCTCTAGTGTATGTTAGCTACCAGCTTTCAAAACAGTGTTTTTAACTAGGGCCAGGTTGAACATGCATGGGGAGGAGAGGCTGGAATCCTAGAGAAAATAAGAAAATGACATTTGTCCTGGGTCTTTAATGAGTGGTCACTTGTGAACTTGAAAAGCTGTAGTTACGTATTTTTCCATATAGTTATGCAATTTGTCTACTGTAGTAAATCTTGATGACTGCAAGGAATCTCTGATGGAAGCAGCTCAGGGATTTATCTTTGATCAGTTAACTGTAAACATTGAGTCAGAGATGTTTTTCTCTCTTCCCAAATTTTTCTGTGATGATAGAATCAATTGCATTTACTCATGCTGATTCTGAAACAGGAAAATAATTTGTTGAATGACTCTTGCTGATGATATCAATATTTAAATGTTCCTACAAACTTGTAAAATAAGATTCTATACTTTTAGGAAGATATTGCAATTTGTAAAGCAAACCGAATGAAATTTTCCAATTGTACAGTGAGGAAATTCAATAAAGTGTATGTGCAACAGGGACAATGTAGGAGTTCAAAATGTTTTGGGGCAGAAAGATAATTTAGTGTAATGTCTTGTAGACCACTGGTTGTTAAACTTCAGTTATCTCAGTTTTAAGCCTGGCACCTTGACTAAAATATGTCCATCAGACTAGGATCCACCATTGACTTTCTTCCATTAGCAATTCCATACACATGTTCTGTAAGAGGAAGAAATAGTGTCTGAATCACAATTTCCCTGCATTCCTGTCATTTGATGTGTCATTTATGTAAAATGGTTTCAGCAATGTATTATCCTCCCTCCAAGAAAGCTTGATCTTGGGTGCTGCTCGTTACTATTTACAAATCACTCTCCATAAATAGATTGCTTACACTTGATTATGTGTGGTGCTTGCATTGGTAAAGAGAACTTTATTTTCCTTCATTTTTGTTACTTCATATTTAAGAGCACCATAAGGCATTACATACATCTGCAGCTGTTACAGGAAGGCATAAAAGTAATGTCTTTCTTCCTGTTCAGTGGGGATGTTTTAGGAATTGCTTCTATTTGACAAGTTGTTTCTTGACCTCTTGTGTTTCCCTTTGGCAGCCCAAGTCTGTGCAGTTCTGTGGACTTCAGCTGAATCTATGATTTTTCCAAGCCAATTTCAAAGTCTGTGATAGCACCAGGCATTTAAAATTTATGTACTCACTTTCAGCAGTGGTGTTACATTCCCTCACTGTTAACCATTCTGTTAACACTTCTTCCATGTAAACATTAGTTGGCATTGCACTTTGAAAACTTCTGTCTGTGTTATGTCAGTGTACATTGGGGTATTTATGTAGCACTGTACAGAATTGTACAATTGTGCCAAGTGTGATATGTCCATACAGTTCTATGGTATGCTATTATAAGCAACACTTTCCTGATTTCATTTTCATGACTCTTCCATGTGTTTTTGTAGAATCTGTGATACAATTAATTTCTCCCAAAATTGAGATTTTGGTTATTAATCCCTGTTTGTTTTTAATACTCACCACCTATTCTACTTCATGACTGCTTCCATTTTCTTAGCCATACCATGTAACATTAAATGTATAGGTTTACTTGAGTTATAGCCAGAAGTAACATAATTTATTGAATATTGTGTTGAATTCACCCTCTTTTTTTTTTCCTCTGGAGTGAGGCATTTTTTTCTGATTTTGATGCAGTGACAGAAAAACATTAATAATATCTTCGGTTTCTCTGAACACACAAATATTAAAAAATCAATGTACTTTTTTGTATTATGGAATTCTATGGAAGCTTTGGTGAAGGATATTTGGCTGACAAGTTTATAAGAACTTCAGTTGAAGTTTAACTAAAATCTTGGGTATTTGAGGCAAGGATAAGTTAGCTGAAAAGTATCTCATAAAGGAAATGTATATATTTTCACTATTCAGAGTGCTTCTGTCAGTCCTACAGTGCTTCTGTAGTGTCTCTGTAGCTGTTAGGAAGGGCAATTTAGTGTTTACATAATAGGCATGTTGCTTGCACACTCTGTGGTACATACTCCTGATCTTCAGAACGTCCCAAACGAGGTGCTATTAAGATCTCACATATGCATGTTGCTTGAAATAGCGGTGTATTTCAAATAAGAATGTATTGTTAAATATGAATCTTATATAGGAAGCATCTTCCTAGGATTTATTGCTTTTCCTCCCTCTCTCTTGTTTTAATGAAATCCTGGTTGATATCATTTTAGGGATGCTTTTGCTGGTTTTTACTTCTTTTAGGGTAGTAAACGCACAGGGTATGACTGACCTAGCTGCTCATTCCCCATGTGGCTTAGTCTTTCTGCCTTCTGTTTATTATTCTATTCTTTCAAACTAGTATGTGTATCTTGCGCTTTGACAGTTTGTGCTTTATTCCCCTTTTCACTTTGACAACTCTATTCATGTAGTGAGATTTCTCTCTCGTTGTCTTTTTAATGATCATGAATAGTTAAACATACCCTTTGAGTTTTTCCTATTTCCCATTAAAAAATATGCAAGGAAAAAAGGTTTTGCTGGATTTATTTTGTTTTAACAAAGTTACAATTATAGTCAAAATTGAAGATATTTTTGTACGCGTTCTTCTCTATTTATTCTCTTGCATACTTGTTTTCCAAACTGGACAAAGGTCTGACTTTGAAATATTACATGACAGTTGAAACTGGATATGAAGCTGAGTTATCATAAACTTTTTATTATTAGTGATTTGAAAGTTTTTGGTAATTAAATATATTGGGAAATTTCAGTGTCTCTGTACATGCGTGTATCTCTAATATCATAATAATCCCACTGATTATGGTTGGTTACATCAAGCTGAATTCCTTTCATTAACACAGGAAATTTTGTTATTGCCATATTTGCAGATAACACATACTGTGTTGCAGAGATATCAGCAAAAATAACAAGAATGTCACTGTCAGCTGGATGTTGGTTCAGTATAGCTTGGTGAAGACATCAGAGCTGGCTGGAAAAATGGCACTGTTGTGAAATGTTTGAAGATTTTGAAACTTTCCAAGTCAGCAATAGAAGAAAACCCAAACTCTGTGCAGTTTTATGTAATGAGATTATGCAAAATACAGGAATCTGAACTGTTTCTTTCCTGCCCAGATTTTTCACTCGTACTTTGAGATTGAAAAGCTCTCTCCTACTGTAACTTAAACCTGTTTTTGGCAAAGTTTTAGTGAAGTTTCCAGCACTTATACTGGAGAACTGCTAATTAAGTGTTAGTTTTCATTTGTTTGTCAGAAACCGTAATTGACAAGTGCAGCTTCAAAAACTGGACAGATTGATGGTGTTCTATCTTTTATCCCAATGGCAAAGCAAGCAAGGCGGAGTTAGCGTGGTGTTGAGTGATGGATCGAGTTATGTGGGTGATTGACAGTTATAAGCCACACTTTTTTCCCCTCTGCAGCTTTATTTAATACTTCTGTTTTTAAGCTTTTT
The DNA here is from genome assembly GCA_013400975.1 of Atrichornis clamosus. Classification (NCBI taxonomy): domain Eukaryota; kingdom Metazoa; phylum Chordata; class Aves; order Passeriformes; family Menuridae; genus Atrichornis; species Atrichornis clamosus. Next base: position 24,384 of record WBMZ01000205.1, read on the forward strand.
TTTTTTTTTTTAGCATTGTGCCAAAGACTTTGTAGCCATTTTCTGAAATCGTGCATTTTAAAGACTGACAGTCTAGGTACAAGGGTATATTCCTTGCACAAGGCTTCCTTATTCTAACTGCCAGGGAATGCCTTTATGCATGAAATCACATCCTATGCAAGTTTTACTTTTTAGATGTATACCTTTACACGACATTTCTATCACATCTTCAATCTGCTGATAACAAGGACAATAAAAAGGCAGGAGAACCATCTGGTATAAAGTTTAAAAATTGTCTCATTGGTCAATTGAAAAAAACAGAAGGAAAAATTAGGAAGGATAGGATTATATGAAGACAATGCAGATATCTGCCTTGAGGTGTCATGGCTTTGAGATATAAAGTGACATCAACGTTCTAAGCTTTTTAGATTTTCTTTTCTCAGGTCTTTATTACACTGAAGCTTACTCTCCCCTGGTATTGCCTTCACAAATTCTTGAGCACCTGAGCTCTGAGCTGGGAAAAAAAGTTGAGTTAAGTATATAACAATAAATAAAGGCTTTGTCTGCCCTCCTCCTGAGTCAAATGGGAGGATGTTCAAGTGAAAACATCTTTGTTGGATTTCAAGTACACATTTTCTTCAGAAATTTGAAAATATTTTGGGGCAAGAGAAGGAAAACTTTTCTGCATTTATCTATTAAAATAAAGTAAAATAAAATGCCTGGCTGGATGTTTTGACTGCTCTTTATTGTTTTTGCTCTCATTTTTATATTGTATTTTTCATTAATCAGAAATGAACTTTTATAGGAGTTAATCATCCAAGAGAACACTTGAAAGAAATTTTATGTGTGAGACAACAGTGTAGTTGTTTTGGTTGTTGTATGTTGGGGTTTGGATTTTTTTGTAATGAAAGAAGTTTTAATCCTCTTCTGTCCCGAACTTGGGTATCTGCAAAACAAGCCTTTTCAGAAAGACTTGCAAAAAATGCCTTGAGCCAGGAATAAAAGTTCTGGCTAAAGGTGCATGATGGTAACATGTTGCAATGCATTCTTCAAATCATAAAGCTGCTACTAAGAATGTGAAATTTTAAGACGATTTAGTGGTAAAAGTTAATATTTTTTTCAAATCATTTTCTTAGCAAGCCATCATTGCTTAACTGTTACAAAGATTTGTTGCTGAAAAATCTACTGACTGGTGAAATTAAAAATAACAAAACTAAGAGTAAAGAATCATCTTTCACTTTGCCTTGAGCTCTGTATTTTTGTAATGATAGCTCATTTGGTACAGCACTGAAAACATTTCTGGTTAATTAATATAGTTAATATTTACTGAGGATGTTTAAGCATCAGCAAGTTAAACTGAGAGGTTTAGATTCAACAACCATTGGTCGTTCACTGTTTCCACATTTCTCAAATTATTCAAAATTAGGTCAAGGGAAACTGAGCAGGGAAAGAAGGAACAGGAAGTCTCAGAACACTGGGTTTTAATCCAGCACAGGAAACCATTACAGCCAAACCAAATTGATTTCTTTGTTAATTTTCAGGGATATGCAGTGGGCCCACTGATTTTATCAATGTCATTGGTATTGTGGTGTAATAATGTCATGTTAAAACACACTGTGGATTTACTTTAAAAACTGCCTTTACTTTTTAAACATAGCAGTAAAGTTTCAGGAGACACAGACTGGAGGAACATAAAGCTGATGGAACATGCCTGGGTAAAGAAGGTTGTTACAAAAAGACTTCAGGATTAAAGGTAACAATTAAAATTGGGGAATCTGAGTAAACTTTCGAGTCAATAACCTCTAGAAATTGATTTGGTTTCTAGTCTTTTACTGTAGTGAATTTTGTTTAGTGTTAGAGGTCCATAATCTTTTTCTCAATTTCCTTGATGATCCATCAAGATACCTTGACCTCTTGTACTTGATCTTTGACCTGTTTGTCTTGTACTTGGCATTTGAAGTGTTTGGGGATTGGCACCAGGAGGTGCTGGTCTGTTATGGCCATGGTAACAAAGGCACTTAAGGAAGCTATAATTTAAAAAGCTATTTATTAGCACTAACACTGTCCTTCCCCTGGGGAACTGCAGCTATATCATTAGTGACAGATGAGAACATGACTGGTTGGTATTTCACATGGTGTTTGTTAAAGGAACCTAGGCTATATGGGAAGCAATATGCAGAGTGATTTTATGCTGGATGAGTAAATTTAATGAAATGTTATGCAACCAGGGCATTTTTTACATACTTCTTTTAATCATGTTTCCTTTGAAATATATCGGGTTTTTGTAGTATGTAGGCAGCTTTTGTGGTATAAATACTATTTATTGTAAAATGTCTGTTAAGCAACTTAATGCAAAATTTCCAAAAATTGTTACTCATGTGTATGTTAAGTCAGGCTCTTACAAGAAATTAATACTTATATTTTGTTTCTTTGTCAGTGAGGCAGTCTCTGTGGGATGTTGGATCATTTTTATTCTTTGTTCTATGTAACAAAAAAAAAATTTAAAAGGAATAAATTATGCTAAATTTCTTGTGCACAAGAGAACAAGACTTGAAGTGATGAAGAAGTCATTTGTCTAAAAATTTATAGTGTGGAAAGAAAGGGAGGAAGGCTCATACCTTCAGTACAACTGGTTGACTCCAGAACTAGTGTTTTGTAGGCAGGACAATTATTTTATTGCTAACATCAGTTGATGACATGCCTTTGAAACTTCTTGCTCTGGATGTTTATCATGGTTTGTGGAAATGACTTTGTTTTTTACTCTGTGAATGACATGAGATAGGCACAGTACTTGATTTGAAATTTGTACTGTGGGTTCCTGTGTCAGGCACAGGATCTGGGGCTTTCGCTCTTGGTGAAGACAGTCTTCAACAAATGCAGCTGAAGAATGCAAATCAGCTCCTCCACCAAACTAACAATAGAATTGGGGAAGAGTTGTCTCTAACTAAGGTGTGTTTTCTTCCAGTGGTAATTTTACAGTGGCCTAAATAAGTATTAAAAATTTTATATCTCACACTAGAAAAAGAAGAGAAGCTGGTGTTTTTATTTACACAGTACTGCCTGGAGAAGGGCATTATTATGTTGACAATGGTTGCATTATTTAAAGCTGGTCCTGGACTTATTTTTCTGTATATTACTCCAAGAAGTACATCAGAAAATACACATTTCCTATGATAGCTTTTTTTTATTATGTCTGTTTGTTTAAGAAGTTATTTATGCTGAGTGCTTTTTAATATATTCTGTGCTTTAAATAACTGTGTGTAAGGAGAAATAAAAATGAAGTTTCCTCCTGGAAATACTGCTGTTATAAAAAGTCTGGGTTAGAAGCTGTTTTTTCTCAGAAATCCCCATTAGGCAGTATCAGCTGTATTTATTGATATCTGCATCTGGCATGTCTAAATCAGAAGCTGGATCAGATCTGAGTTAGGTTGTTTTAAAATATTTCAGATCCTGATGAACAAACAGGTTTTATTGCAAATATTCTCACCAATGTCAACATTAATTTAATCCTGGAGATCACTTTGTTTGTTTTCGTATAAAATCTATACTTTCTGCCCTTGACACCTCTAAAAATATCATTTGAACAAGCCAAACAACAATAAGAAAAAAGAGATTTAAAACCCCTTTCTGTTGGTTTTGATAAACACTTTGTCAAAATACAATTTCTGTATTTGTGCTAAGGGAAGCTGAGAGTCTTATCCTGTTGCTTTCACTTGAACCCTCTTTGTACCCTGCAAAATCAGCAAACTCTGTGCCAGGAGGCTTGTTCTCAACACTTCACTTGAGTGGGAAGCAGATGACGGTAAATGGAGGAGCAGCATATGTGTGTGGCAAAGCTTCTCTTGTCTTCTAACAGCAGCTATTTTTAAGGAAGAGTAGAAGGTCTGGTTCACAAAAGAGGAGACTGCTGATACCACGGGGCTTTTGCAGAATGGAGTGTTTGCTTTTGTTTTCAATCAGACAAGGGTAAGATTAATTAAAGACATTTTCTAGGCACACAGGCTTAATCTGAACCTTTGTGATGTGTTTTTTAGTGAGAAAAGGTGTTAAAAATGCTTAAAGACAAGTAATGACCAAGCCTGTTTATTTGGATCTTCAGCTTTAGTTCTAGGACTGTGTCTCACACTGAATAAAGCTGGCTGTCTTGGATGTTGAGCTGTGTGGAGAGTCCCTGGCGAGCTGTTTCTGAGCACAGGAGGGAAAGAGCTGGGAGGTTTGGAAGGTTGTCCAGAGAGGTGTGGATGCCCCATCTCTGGAAGTGTTCAAGGTCAGGTTGGATGGAGTTCGGAGTAACCTGATCTAGTGAGTGGCATCTCTTCCCATGGCAGAGGGATTAAAACTAGGTTATCCTTAAGGTCCCTTCCAACCCAGACCATTATATGATTCTAAGTTTGTTGCTTTGCTTGGTGACTATCATGTTTGCTATTATGCTTTGGAAAACCTTTTTTTCTGTTGAAGTTAAATGCTCTGTTTAGTTATATGCCTTCACATTCTTCTGTCCAAATGGTCTGGACTGTGGTCTTAAGTACCCGAAACTGGTGCCAGGCATGAAAGGGACTGATTTTTGTAATGTTTACTCTTGCCTTGCAACTGGGTGATGAGGGGTGTGGGGGGTCAATGTGAGGATGTCTGTGTGTAGAAGACACATCTGTGTGCTGAATATACCATTTTCAGCAGCACAGTTCTGGCCTGCATGCCACAGATAACTGGAGGTTTGTGGGTATATAAACACGTGTTGTGTGAGCCACATGGACTTTTTGTGAAAGGGTGGCAGGATAGCTGATTGAATATGGAGCTGAAGTTCTGGAGAGAAGGGCAGTACAGCCAGAAGGGGTGGGATATAGCAGGTATGAGAAATAAGTTATGAAATGAAGCAAGAGTGAGTCTAGTTGGGAAACACAAAGCAAGAGGAAAAGAAGAAACTCAGAGGGTAAATGGTGAAGAATTCCAAGTGAATTCTTGCTCATGGTGAAGTGATTCTGCCAGTTTCTGTGAAGTGCAAGGTTAGGTTCCTAAGGCTTGTGTTAACCTGCAGCACATTAGCTGAAGAAAATACGTAAGACCTAGACAGCATTCTAACTTGAGAAATAAGCAATATATAATTGACTTGTTTTCACTCCATCAGATGTATTGCTACCTGCTAGTGTATTGCCAATAGATTTTTACCTGTTTATTTTGGAGTCCAAAGTCTTATATTTAAACATAAAGAGATGATCTAAAAATAGCTGTAACTATAGATTGTGTTGTGTAAGAAGTAAATCCCGAGTATATGACCAGGCAAGTTCTTTTAGGGAAATTCTTTATTTCATTGCAAATACTGGAAGAGAATACGAAAATAAAGGAAGGAGAATGTGATGGGTGTGGGAGTTTGGAGTGAAGTTGGCCATATTACTTTAAGAAAGGGGTTTGCTCATGTTTTCATTTCAGGTTTTGTTTATACCTATATAAGCACAAAACTTGTGAGTAAAAATAATGATTTTCCAGGTGGTTACACACCTTTAGATTGGGTTTGCTGTTTTATCTTCAAGGAGAACCCTTTCTTGGGAAGTCTTTGCAGTATGTGTCTGAGTTATCTTCTGTCAACCATCTTCCTCTTTACCCACTTAATGAGGGGGAGCATGGGAAATAATAAGTGTTCTGCATGGAACATGGAACACAATAAGTGTTCTGGTTTTTTTGCTGTGTGTTTTCCCCATCTGTTACTCTGTAAGAAAAAGGCAGGTAGGAATCAGTTTGGAAAGGTTACAAAAATGCTGCTTTGCCAGCTTACCTGGAGGATATTTTTAGGTTCCAGCTGTTAGAATGAAAGGGAACCACTCACAATCCTACCTAAGAGATCGCTTATCACCATCGTGCTGAGCCCATGTGGTTCTCTCTCTGTGGGACTGGATAAGAATGTGCCAGATACCCAGTTTAGAAGGCAAGGTTCCTACTTTTTAATATAGATGGCATTCCTCCCTTCTAGAAAATAATCCTGACTGAACAGTAGTCACAAGAGACAACTTCTATTGCAAGAGGAGATGTTCATTGTGTGAATATGGAGAAGTTTTCCCAGATGTGTTCAGTCTTCTGAACTCCGGCATGAGAGAGCCCAGAAGCTGCTGAACTCTTAACAAACTTATCGAACAAAAATAGACATTTTCATCCAACTTCAGTAGATCTGAAGCACAAAAGTTTCCAGCCAAATATGGTTTTCAAGCTGGTTACCATGCGTGTAGGAAATGGATAGGTCTCTTTTGTAGTACAACTTGCTCTCTATTGCCTGTAGTTGATTATAAAAGAAGCACGGGGGTTGGCTGTGGGCAAATAATCAGGAATGGGGAAGTGCTACCAACAGGACATCAGAAGAGTGTTGCATCTTTAATTTTTGATCGTGTTCTTTGTGAAATAAGGACTAACTTACACACAAACCTTAAAAAAAAAAAAAGAATATCTCACCAAGGAAGACAAGAAGAAAATATCTGTCCCTTTACCCTTACAAAGCTGCTATATATTTTACTGGACAGGGTTTATGTTCACAGACAGAGCACCAGAGAAATGCCAGTAAATAAGAAAGACAACAATCACTGATTTTCCTGAGATAGTCCCTTCTCTTTTATACTGGATGCTGAAGATGTTTTTATATAGGATAACTCTGTTTTAGTAGTGAAACTGTGCAATGCCTCAGACAACAGCTGTAACTGAAAAAACCTGTAGGCTTCTGGAAATGGTTCTCTTGTCTGTGGAGAAAATAACAGACAGACTTCAGTAAAATATTCAAGGAGTGGCAGATCTATTATATTGAATGCACAAAATAGTTCCCTGCAGAGATGGAGAATGAAGTGAAGGGAAATACATAAAGCTGATTATACTGAAACCAGTGCTGCAAAGACATGCAAGGACAAGGGGTAGGTACGTGAGAAAGTCTGTGTGTACCCACACTTCTATGCTAAAACAGTGAAGTACAAATCTCAAGAGCTTTGGGTGACTGAAATTCTTACCTATTTTGATTCTCTCTTGGTGTCCCCAATCACACATGGCAGAAGCGTTCTGCAAGGGTGAAGCTATTCTCAAATGTTCTAAGGTCCAGGCCTGGGCTTCTTTGCTATTGTTTGCCAGGATGTTTACCTTTTGTCACAAACAAGCATGATGTACTTGGGGATGGGGAAATACATCTTCTGTGGTATTTAGTGCTGTGCTTAGCGTGCTGCATCTAGATTGGTTTTTTTCCCTAAAACTTCTCTGTATTCTTAAAGTTTGGAATAAATTAAATCCCTTGTAGTGAACAGATGGTTTAAACAAGGAGAAAGTATTAAAGACACTCATTCCTTCCGAATTTTGGTGGGGTTTTTTTCATTTATTTTTTAAAGACGTGAATTGAACTAACAAAGTCTACTCTATGCAGTGTTTATTTAGAATCATCTTGCTAATCCATATGGACATGTGTACCTTTCTCTGACTAAAAAACTGGCTGGATGTCTGAGCACAGAGTGGTAGTGAATGGAGTTGCATCCACCTGGCAGCCGGTCAGAAGTGATGGTCCCCAGGGCTTAGTGTTGGGGCCAGTTCTGTATCAACCAATATCTTTATCAACCATCTGCATTCTTAGCATTACAAAAACCAAAGGACAGAGCCTCTGCATTGTATGCACGCATGAGTTTGACAGTAATTATTTTGGCTCTGAAAATATATATATATAGATTCATTGGAATGTGCAGTTCTAGAGTCTGCATGTCACTCTGAATGTTTTGTCTACCACTGACCTGTCCTCTCCTGTTCTTCCATTGCATGGTTCACTGCTATTATTCTCCCATTCCTCATGTCCTTGACAAAAATATAGCACTTACAGTTAAAAAGGAGCTCTTTCTTGTTTCATTAGGATCTCTTTAGTTTGCCCCATTAACTGGTTGAAGGGGACTTTAGTCCTTCAGCTGACTGTCTTCTTCTCACAAAAGGCTTGCGTTCCTCTTAAAGGCGTTTTCTTGTCACAATTGGATTCTGCAGCCTTTAGCTTCAAAACTGTAGTAAGGCACTTTGACATCCGGAGTGCCATTCTCATTCTCCCCTCTGCCTGTGAGTACTCTTTCCTGCCAGTGTGTTGGACCAACAGCCCCTCTCTCAGAGTACTAGCAGTAAACTTGCCTTCATTTGGTCCTCTCTTGCCTTGCTCTTTGCTCAATTCAGTGTTTTATCATTTGATCAAATGCAATGCTTTGTTATCATGAGTTATGTGGTGAGATAAATTTTATATTTTGAAGAAAGTGCAAAGAAGAAAAGACCTCAAGCCTTGTACAAATGAAATGTGTCAGATTTGTATATGACTGTCTTGAAAAAATTGTTTAGGGAAGAACAAATTCTGGTTGACCTAACTATCAGAAATGGTCTTTTCTACTTTGCTTTGTTTTATTTTTTTTTCATGTTGCTACTAACTCAGAACTGATTAAGGGTGGTGGCAAAATTTTTCTTCTGTATGATTTGGTAAATGAATGTGTGACTCTTTCCATTGTTAGGTCAGGTCAGCTGCAACTGTGTAGCCACAGCAAGTGTCTTGAAAAGTCTTGAAAAACTCTGAGGATGGGGTTTCCCCAACCTGTGCAGTAGACTTAAGTAGGAAAGAAGGAGCAGAGAGCAAATCACTCTGAATGAAGGGCTGAAATACCTTAACAAACCTAAGGTTTTTTGCTACGAACAACTGTCATCTTTGCTATGGCACAGCACAACTTTCAGCTTTGTGATTCACAAGTTTTTTCCTGGGAGTAATAAACTAGAGGTACTTCTGCAGTGTTTCATCTGTACTAGTTTTAGGACACACATAATGTCTTTCCATTTTTTAATAGGCACCTTTGTTTGCAGCCATTAGGGTGCTGGTTATAACCCTTTCATTTTCTTTTATCGGTGCTGCTAAGTTACTTGTCATTCCAACAATGTAAGCTTCCTTGTGAGTTCGTGCTTCAACTGGTTCATCAGAATCTCTCTCACTAAACACGATTCCATTGTCACCCAGTGAGCTCTGAGGAATCCTTATGGTCAGCAACTTTGGAGGATAAAAAAAAGAAAAAAAGAAAGAAGCCCTTTGTCTTGTTTAAATGAAACAAAGATGCTGGAAACAAGTACCATACCTGACATCTTGTCAAGACTGAAGAGGCTGAGCATTCCTGCTACTGAAAAAAATGAACAACCAAACATCAGCACAGCCAATGCAGACAACAAGTATTCAAACTCTGGTGCAAAATTGGTAACAAAAAGAACCAGATGAATTCAATTGTCATAAACCTACTTGTCTCACTGCCAAAATTAGCATAAAGATAATTTTTTTAGTATTTTTTATATGTCTAGAAGAGTTAATTGTGGACAAAGACTCATTGCACTGACTATTATAATAATATGATACAGAAGAAGGAAGCATTCCCTGGTAACAGCAGAGCAGAAAATGTAAAGACAGGTGAAAATCCTGATTCCAGCCACCAGTGGGAATTTCTGTGAATATCTGATGATTCTGCAGACTCTGAAGACTGCAGCACAGCAAATACACAGATTGAGTGCAATACAAAACTCATAGAATGACAAATCTCATCTTGACTCCAGAGTCCATATTTTGGTTTTCTTCTAGATCTGGCTATTAGAAGTCAAACAAAGTTGTTGCATGGGTAACAGAATTAACATCTTCAGGTTTTCTATGGATTTGTTCCACGTCTCCTGGTTTTTCTTCCTTGTCCCCACTGTAGCCACAGTACCTGATATATTTGGCTGGGGAGAAAGAGCAGAAGGTATGTACAGCTACAAACTAACCACAACGTACTGACTTACTCTCTGGGTGCTGTCATGATTGCAAAAGGACTTAAGTTATGAATTAATGATCTACTCAGCCACCTATTTTCTTAATGAAACTTGTAAGACTTTAATTAATGTGTTTAAAGCAGCTCCCTTCTGTTTAACGTATTCAAATGTGGCTAACATATCCAAAAGATAAAGGGGAGTGCAGTCTCTCATCCTAAAGTCAATCTGAATGACAGAACATCTTACAAACCTTCATTTGAGCATCATGCTGAAGTGTGCTCTTCTATACTAAAAGTGTACTGCCAGGTCTTTGGGTAATTAGTGGTGCCCACATTCTTTAAGGGCTTGGTAGCCTCACAAAAGTGCACCTGCCAACACCAAAAGTAAAAATTGAAATAAAGGAAGAGCACCAGGGGATCTCCGAATTTATTATTAAATTATCTTCTTAATTAATAAAAGACTGTTAGCAGAGACAACTGAGGGCAAATCTGTCATCTAACAAACTAATTTTTCATAGATACATATTTGCATCAATGTTATGTCTGACTAAACAAAATCATTTGGATTTGGACTAATATTTGAATTTTCTGTAGTAATCCATAGTATGTATTTGTTAGCTTTAATGGACAGAAGGAATTGGGAGCTAGATAATCCAAATACTGTACATACTTACTATCTCACATGAAAAAAGTATTCTAAGTTTACTCCCAACAAACATCTTTCTGTAATGTAGAATATTTGTAGTAGTTCCTTAAGTCTGCTTGTTGTAATTTGAAAAACACAAGTTTAGTGTTTAGTGGTTTCAGTTGTTCAATACATTGTCTGCAACTGTCAGCTGTCATTGTCTGCAACTTTTTCTGTCAGCTTAATTGTGTAGTGGAAAACAGAGAAGACAAGTATAAAGAAAACTTGCATGAGGCTTATATTTCAAATACAATAGGAAAAATGTGGTCATGATTTTCACTTACAAGTAAGTTAGTGACATGCTTAGCTATGGTGTGAGGTCTGACACCACATTTTGGAAGCGAGGTGCATTTCTCTAGCTGTTTGTAGTATGAGTAGAGACAAAATACATGGTGATTCACACACGTTCAAAAAGTGACATAATACAGCGAGACATGACCAGACTTTAATGTAAAATGAACTGTAAACCGTCATCGTTATAGAGACTCCTCCTTCAGTCTGAGGCTAGGACATGTAAGCTATCTTGGGCTTCATGATTATATATTCTTGTAGTAGGAGCAATTCACAGTAACTTTCAGTAAGTAGTGGTTGCTGCATTCTTCGAAATTGCACAGCTTGATTTCAAGCAAAAAACCCCCAGTGCTGCTCCCCTCAGCTCTCCCAAGCTGAAGTGCTTTTCTTCAGGAAGTGATATATAATCCATGGAATTGTTCTCACAACAATTTTAAGTCACACTGCTATGTTTATATAACATATAGTTTAAATAAATCATCCCTCATCTGAATAATAATCTTTAGTTCAATGTGAATATGAACAATTGAACAATTTCAAACTCTGGATTGCTTTTGGTGTCACTTTTTGGGCTTCTTTGTTCTATTCTTTTATTTTCCTAAATGTATCTTACTCTGATTTCCATGGCTTAGTTTTTGTTTCTCAGTTTTCTATAGTTATAATTCAAGCATTCCGTACTGTCTTTTTGAAAGCAGTATAATCAATTCAGTGTAGTATTAAAATATTTCACTGTATAATTAACTTCAGGTCCTTCAATACTTGCTTTTTATATGAAGTACAAAGATATTTTCTTTATGAAGTTAAATAAATTAAAACTCTACAGAGTTTAATGAAATTTTAATGAAATTATGTTTCGTCACAATAAGGTATTTTCTTCCATCTTCAGTTTTGACATGGATAAGTGCTACTCTTGTATTTCCTGAATATCTTTGTGGAATATAAGGGACAAATACACAATCCATTCAGCTACATTAATGATTACTGGTTATTGATTGTTCCTTGTATAAACACATTTGAAAAACAATTTTTTTTTAGTTTTATTCATATTCTTTTAAACTGAAACATCTGTTTCACATCCTTTAAAAAACCCACCATTATGTTGGAATTAGATTCAGCACTTGTGTTGTTAATCTTTTTACTTTTTTCCTTTCTTTAACTATCTATTCCTCGATTAAAAAGCAAAACAAAACCAAAACAACAAAATACCACAACCCAGAACCAAAATAAAACCCAGCAGGATTGCGAGGTGACATATCTGAAGGAGCTGCAGGATGTCACTTGGTTTGCTGGTATGTGGCATGTAAGGGACTTTTCCTTTCCTTCCGTAACCCCCGTACTAATACAAATGTGCAGGAGTCTCACAAAGCAGTGAAGGGGAGGAATGAAATGGAGGACTCAATAATACAGATTGCAAAAAGACAGATGATTTATATGAGTTGGCTGATTTTCTGGAGAGTTTTTGAGTGACCTTACTAGCTAGCATGTTGTGGGTTTTTAATAAAATGCTATTTCTAACATTTTATTTCTTCTTCCTGAGGAGTTTTCTTCAGTGCTTTATCACCACACAATTTTTGTATGTTTTTCACATTTAAAAAATAAATCTAAGTTAGAGAGAAATAAAAAAGTGGTAAAGTACAGAGCAGAAGGAGAATATTTCCAGTTTAATGTACTATGAAATCCATATTTTCCAAGACAGTTTTTGAAGTTGGCCTCTCCCCAACCTCTTTTTTTTTTCTATTTTAATAAAATATATCTTACATTGTCTGTAAACTCAAGCTTCTTCTATACAGTTACATTTGATAAGACTGTAGGTCCATTCTTTTGGCATAGAAGGGAATAAAATTTTCTGTTGTCAACAGAGAGGTTCTTGCTTTCAGTTTTAATCCTTCTTAATTCCCAACCTCAACCCCTTTACACCCCTGCAAATTGTGCAGACTAATTCAGATATGTTTCTAGGCTCAAAAGGGCTGAAGGTGGATTTGGGTTTTATTTAACTTTTCCTTACAACTTCATTCTGAAATCATGAATGATAAATGAGTGCCAGCCTACTCACTACTGCACTATGAGGATAGACAGTCCTTTCTACAGAAGCTGCTAGTTAAAAAACTGTAGGCTATACAACTTGGATTTCAGCCTCATGATTTTTGAACATGATTGCCTGTAGTTGAATCTTGATTTATCAAACTGCCAGTTGGACTGGTAATTGAATGGATGTGAAATTAGACCAAAAGCACATCCAAGATACACTGAACTATTCATAAAAACTTGGTCCTCTGCCAAAGTTAGAAGGTAAGTAACGGCTTGTCATCCACCCTATCAGTTGTGTATTTAAAGATTTGATCTTAGATTGAGGCTCAGCTAGTTATCATTGTCACATAAATTCCTGAGTATTTCTGATCATACATGTAGATGTGGCTCTGCAGGACATGATTTAGTGGTGGACTTGGCAGTGGTAGGTTAACAGGTGGACTCAAGGATCTTGGAGGTCTTTGCCAACCTAAACAATTTTATGAATTTATGATTACTTATTAAGTGTATTTAGGATAGCCACTTATGTGTGGAAAGTGGAAAAACTTGGCAACTGTCTGAGAAAAGCACACCATCCAGGGAATAGTCAGGGCATGTGTGAGTGAGTTTGCAGAGGAGATAACTTAATATTAAGCAGTGTACGTAAGGAAAATGAGAATGAAAAGATAGTTTGGAGTGCATAGTTCAAAAGAACATTTACAGCTATTGTAGGAGCTCATGAGCAAGCCAGGAGAAGATGTGATTGGAAGATGGCCTTCAGCACAAGTGTTTTGAGTGAGCTGTAAGATAAAAAGATTAAAGCAGATAAGCAGCATGCAAGGAATTAGTAATTTAATAAGGATGGGATTAGTCTTGACCTGTTTTCTGTAAAAAAGTTGCACATGTAGCTTAGTTCAATTCACCTGCACTCCCTCAGTGTGCAATGCAACTCTATGGAACAATTAATCCTACGTTTTTTAAACACCTCTCTTAAAATGAAGCCACTTGTCTTCTGGAGGTGACTGTTTCTCTTTTTTTCAAGAAGAAGGATGTCTTAAATGGTGGCCTCACATGGACTTCTCAGCCTGTAGTGAGCTGGCGCTAAGAGCTTCATGTCCTAAAGAAGGGTTAAGGAGTGGAAGAGTGCCGAAGATGCACAGGGACAAGGGAGTGTTGGTGAGATTCCTGATTGCCAATACCCCAAGTTCCGCTCCCCAGGTTCCCCAGACTGTGCTTGCCTGCACACAAAAGTGTCTATCCTGGCCACAGTAAGATCAAGTTAAACTGTAACTCCAAAGGCAGAGATAATTATGATATAACCTGAAGCATGCTGCTTTCTCAGGGGGCATCCACGGCTTTTGACAGGATTAGGCATCCTTGCTTCAGTTCGTCTGGAGAGTCTATCTCTACATTCAAGAACTGATCTTTGTGCATTTTTGAGTAGCTAAGATCCCACTGCTATTCATGACAGTTTTTCCAATGGAAAGAAAGCACAATTTATTGATTCCTTGCATATGACCTGACTCTAAGATTCTCTTTTCAAAGCAAATCACTAGAAGCCCCAGAACTTGTAAGAAATACACAGAGATTTCATGTAATTCAGTGGACTAATCTCTATGAAAAATGAAAATGGAATTTTAACTATAACTTAGAGAAATATACTATACATTTAATTACATTTCCCACATATTGAATTTTCTCAACTGCTATTTAAAATGTCTTTTTGGGAGGATTATATTCCCTGGGTCATTCTAAATCTCTAAAATTTTCTGTTCTGTAGTGTGAAACATTGCATTCATCAAACCTTTTTTTGTTTCCCTGTCAAATGGCAATTCTTCTTTCATAATTTTAGGGGTTTTTAATGTCACTATCATGCTGAGTAACAGAAGATTACACTATATTACAGCAAATTTTTATTCAATATGCATAGTTTAAATTATGAGAAAATACACTGAGAAACTTCTTGAAAAATCTGAAAGTTGGAAAGAGGTAAATTTTTTCTTATGTTCTGGGAGAAAAGTTCATCTGTAGCACTTCTTTAAAATCCAACTGCCGTTGTGTGCAGAGACAAGAATTGATATAATTATTCTGAGCATTTTCTCTTGGACATTCAGGAAGAAAGACATGGGATCAGAAACTGGCTTGACTAACAAGCCATCTTCAGTTTTCATCCGGGATAGCTGAATTCTATTGCATAACAGAAGGATGTTCTTACTTTTTACTTGAGCTTTTCTTTTTTCTAAAGGGGCTATCCCAGTCCTTTCCCTTTAATCTGTTCCCACCCCATCACAGGACTACTGCTGCTTTCCCTCAATGATGCTGTATTTCCCTACAAAAACTTGAAGGAGGAACTTCAAAAATTGTTATCTGTTTTGCATGTGGGGAGTCCTGACCTTCAGTTTTCAGATCCTATAGGACTTTCCCTCTAAGTCCACTACTTTCTGTATTATCGGAAAGTTTTATCCCATGAGTGACTTCTAAACAAAAATATATTATCTCATAAGTAAGTAAAAGACAATTTAATTAAGTCTAGTTGAAGTCAATAGGAATTCTCCTGCACATGCCTTTGCAGATTCTAATGGGTAGGTCATTTTGTATGTGTGAGCAGGGACTAGAAATCAAAAGCAAACATTCATAAAACAAACTTGAGAGTGTTTTCTGGTTCTATATTAAGCGCTTGTCTGTTCACATGCTGTGCTTCATCAGGATAACAGTATCTCATAGAAAGGGATAATTCACCATTTAAATATTTGTCCTCTAATGTAAAACAGTAAATATAAGAATTTTTAAAAAATGTGTCATGAATATTCAGGATTGCACTACTTAATAAATATAAAAACATATTTTTTAAAGAGACATATTCATTTATATGATCTAGAAGATTCCACATTGAGACACAGTGGGTCTTACAAAACTCTTCAAAAAGATTAATTTAAAGCTGTTTCTAGTTCAACTGTGAGTTGTTGTTATTCCTGCTACTTTTTATAAAACCTTTGCAGCAAATTATTATGCATATGTTCATCCCTGTATTTTTCTAAATAAATGCTATTTCTTGTTTATATCTTATCTGTGCATTTAGTATTATCCCACTTGGTATGTTAGGAAGTTAATCTTAGAAGGACATTGAATTTCAAAGCATTCCAAGACTGTTGATTATTTAGACATCAGAAAAAAAAAAAATATAATGAGATGCAAATCAATCCTTTTGTATTCTGGAATCAAAGTTCTCTTGAAAGAAAAATATTTTCTTCACGATATTAGGAAGAAAAAAAATCAGACTCAGACTCTAAAGGAAATAATTGTTCAGAACATGACTTCTTTAAACAATAAGTACAAAAGTTTTTGCTCTGTGCAAAGTTGGGTATATTTCATGTCAGAAGAATTAGAAATTAATTTTTTTTTTTTTTTGCATAAAACCCTAAGGCTCCATAGATCTTCCCTTTTTCACTTTATCTGGCTGAGTATGTGGACGTGGGCTTTCTTTATTAACTCTTTGTACCTTTGCCTCTGATTTTTGATGTTGCCTGGTAAGGTAGATCTTGATTTTTGTTGCTGTGTTAAGAAAATGCTGAACTTCACAAATTTAATTTGGAGGTTTCTTCTTAGGTCTTATCTTAAGATTTGTGTGCTTTCCTGAACTTGTATTTAAACTTAACTCTTTAAGCACATCTTTCCACTTCATTTGAAACTTATTTGGACACTCAAATAAAAACAAAGTAAAGCCAATGCAAATAGCATTATGTAGTTTTAAAATGTTATTTTAAAAAATACTGTAGAAACAGTATCCTAGTCCTCTTGTTCAGCCAGGCTACTTAGCAGGGCTGTGTTAGATGAAAATTTCCTGCATAGAATTCAGGACTACAGATTGTTTAGAGCTGCCTCTGTTTTAGAGGTAGGAATAGCTCACCCTCTTGTAGTTAGGCTGGCATGTTTAGATTCTGTACTGAGACAGAGTGTGTTAGTGTATGTCGTCATAGGAGCTAGCTGGGGTACTTGACAGAGATCTCGTGTCAGCTCACCTAGAACACTCTCTGCTTATTAGGCAAGAATATTTCCAGCCAATCGGTCCAGTTAATTAAATGATCAGCTATTTTATTAATAGCTCAGAGCGAGACTCAGGTGAGGAAAAGTAATAAAACTGCAGCTGGAGGAATTACTTGCTCTTTGGGGCACTTTAAAAAGTTTGTGTAATTGGAATATTTAATCAGAAATTGGAGGTGGCAGTTGCAGATTTGATTAAGTGGTGGAATGAATAGGAGTTAGAAATTCATAAAAAGAATCTTCAGGTGATGGATTGCAGGTTTTTGCTGCAGAGCATGTTTAGTAATATTCTGAAATGAAGCAGTAGTAGAAAATTAGGGAGCAAGCAAAAAAGAATAAAATAGATCAATGTAAGAATTATGAATACCAGTGTTTACTAGATATCAGTATTGGATGAGTATATGCATTTGTGTATATAGACACATATATTTGTGTTAAATATATATAAAATAAGTTAAGACCCAAAGAAGTGTAAATAGCTGCCAATGGCTGTTTCATAAAACTATTGACCCCTGTTCTGCTAAGAGGTTTGGGTGTGTATGAAGTCACATAGAGTGGTTGTATGATTAGTGAAATTGTGAGAAAAATTAAATATTTGCTTGTTGAGATGCTACAGAACCTGCCACCAGTGGCAAAACACTTGCAGATTACCAAGATCAAATTAGATGTGGCAAACGCACCTCCCTCCACCCCTGTTATTTCAGTGTTCTCAGCATCTATTCCTTTTTAGTGTTAGGTTGGAGTTTAAAGGTAAATACATTTATGTGGTAAAATAATGAAAATGAATGTGCCTTGAATCTCATTGAAAATCTACTAATGACAATGAAAACAATATTGTTACCTTTGCTAAACACTTAGGTCATGCTTTGCATTAAGAAACACTAAAAATGGACTCTAAATCAGCTCATATTTATTGAACTAATGCCTAATGCTGCTACTGGTTTATTTAGAAGTACAGTCTTGCTCAAGACATGTCCCAGAAAACTTTCAATCTTCAATTAGAATATTGTAATTTCATTTCTACACACATTTCTACCACATTTCTACACTACCTACATATACAAAAAAGGTCCAAAAGCAGATTCTATATTCAAAACCTCAGTCTGTTAAATGTTAGTGTATGTCACTGACATATGATTTCAAACATCTAATTTAATATAAAACTTTTAGTTACAATTACAGTTTGCAGCAAGGAACATAATTTTATCACATGGTATATATGCATGCATATCTATTCTAAACCTCCTCTGGTGCAGCTTGAGGCTGTTTCCTCTCATCCCACCACTGATTGCCTGGGAGCAGAGGCCGACCCCACCCGGCTGCAACCTTGTTTCAGGTAGTTGTAGAGAGTGATAAGGTACCCCCGGAGTCTCCTTTTCTCCCGGCTAAACAACCCCAGCTCCCTCAGCTGGTCCTCATGGAACTTATGCTCAACATCCTTCACCAGCCTTCTTGCACAGAGCAGATTTCAGGATACTGGGCAGCCTTGTCATTGCCGCCCATCAGCTGTCATATGCACTATATTGATATCCATGGCTCCATTTGTCCTCTACTTTTTTTTTTTTAATTGCTGTATAAATAAAGTGTTACATTTCTTGAAAGATGTACCTGTGGCAAAGCATCACCTTATGTGCAGCATAATATGCATCTAGTTCTGAATACTTTTGAAGCACTCACATTGAGATCATGGTGAATTTGTACCGTATGGAAATCTGCACTTGATTAAATTAGCATTTTCTTGACAGCTTCATAACTTTCAGAGTCTGTGACTGCTACTTCTGATAAATGCTTTCCTCTTGAGAGACTGAGAAGTACTTTTAGAAAGCTACATTGTGGATGCTTCTGTGCCAAATGCAACACGTGCCATATGTTCAGAGTAGTTTTATTCTTTCTGAATAGATCTGTTTTACTTACCATCAGATTTAGCCTGAGTTATATTTAACTGTTACATACTTTTGGTAACTATATACATAGAAAATGTGCTGATTAGGTACAGCAGACTTTTCATTTTGGTGTCCAGCATGCAATGATGGCTCGTCCAAGTGTTGTGCTTTATACTCAGCCAGAAGCAAAGCACAACTCAAGCACTTGCTCACTCTCCACCCCACCAGGGAGAGAATGGGGAGGGTGAGGGAACTGGAAGAGTAAAAGTTGAGGAAACTCACGAGCTGGGATAGAGACAGCTTAATAGGGGAAGAAAAAGCTATGCATGCAAGCAAAACAAAACAAGGAATTGATTAATTGCTTCCCATGGGCAGGCAGGTGTTCAGCCATCTCCAGGAAAGTCTGGCTCCATCACATTTGGGAAGACAAACGCCATAACTCCAAATGTCCCCCTTTTCCTCCTTCTCCCCACAGCTTTATATGCTGAATATTTTGCCATATGGTGTGGAATGTCCCTTGGATCAGTTGGGGTCAAGCTGTCCCAGCTGTATCCCCTCCCAACTCCCTCTGCACCCCCAGGTTCCTTGCTAGTGGGATGGGGTGAGGAGCACAAAAGGCCTTAGCTCTGTGTAAGCCCTGCTCAGCAATCACAAAAACATCCCTAATTATCAACACTGTTACCAGCACAAATCCAAAACATGGTGCCTATTAGTTGCTGTGAAGAAAATTAACTCAGCCAAAACCAGCACAACAAGCATACTCTGATGACAGTGAACAGAAGCAGTAATGAACAGTGAACAGCCTTGAACAAATGTTGTGGTATTAGGTGGAAGTCAAGGATTAACTAGTAGCTTCTTGCTTATTTTTGGCTTTTGTTCTACAACTCATAACATTAAAAGTAACATTTTCTGTTGAAGTGTTCAAGACATGAATTTGGTTAATGAGCTCACTATAGATAAGATAAAAAACGGTAAATAACTATTACACATGTTGTTTCAGGGCTATGTTTTAAATCACAGGGCATAAAAGAGAGGTGGACACACGAAGGAGATAATTCAAACTTGCTTTGTTCTCAGTGATGGTGGGTTATATCCATCAGGCCCCTGGGCTCACCAGCAGGCTCCAGCTGTCCTGGCCAGCCTGTAACCCTCCAAATTCTACTCAAGACACAGCAGTTGTTTGACAGCGATCTTCTGGCTCTCACAGATGGTTCAGGAGGATGTGATTGCCAAGAAGGAGGGTTACAGCCTGACCAGGGCAACTGGAGGCTGCTGGGTCCCAACAATGAGGTGGAGCCTTTGGAGTTAACGTAGATAACACAGAATTCAGAGCAAAGGTTTTGTGTTGACTTTAACAGATTTTGCGGCAGGTTTAAGGCAGTTACAGGTGGCTGTGCTTGCTCACTTAGCCTTTTTATAAAGAATTCATGATCCCTCTCACTGTGAATCCCTATGTTAGCTTCAACAGCCAGCATTTCTGTAGGAGAGGGAGGTCTCATTTCTCCCTTTCTGGAAACAGATGTGTCTGTTGCCAATTTTTACATTTAGCTTGTACTTTGAGTACATTTAATTGCTTCATAGAATTTTATTTGTGTTTATTTACATTAGTATGAAGTCCTAGATCAGGCTGATAATAGATTATTAGTTCCTTATCTCTTTTTAAAGGAGGCAGTCTCCTCTAAAAGATCACTTGCAATACTAGAAATCCAATCTGCAAAGCAATTAAGTGCTGAGGTTCTGGTTTGGTGGTATTTTTCAGTGTTTCCCGTTTTCTCCTATATAACTGTCTCATAGCCTCTGAATTTTAAAAAATGGTAGAATCGGATATTACAGTCTGCTGCCTGTTTTAACGATGTTTGAAGTACACTCTAAAAGGAGGTTTATTTGTGTTTTAAAAAAGTAATAGGAAGAATTAACTGATAGAAATTTCATGTTGAGTTAATGACCCAAAATGCACCCTGTCAGGAGATTACCTCCACTGATAAAAGTGGGGCAAAGAGTTGTTAGAGAGGAATTTACAAGGACTGCAATAAGTTATGTACTGTGTTTGTAATATCGTATGGTCATATAATTAGCCTTTCTTGTAAAATGTCTACATTTGAAATATTGAAAGAAAATATGGTAAACCTGTTGTTTAGTTTCAATATCAATTTATGTCTGCTTCCTCCTGGAACTGTGTTAATATCAGTAATTCCAAGATTGTTCTCTCTTTATGTGTCACACATTTAGTTTTATCTTTGTAAGTTTATTTGGCTTTGCTAGCTGCATATTTAACATAGAAGGAAATGTTATCTAATCTTTCCTAACACCAAGTGTATTCTTGACCATTGTTGTCTTGTTTGCAGTTTGAATAAGGAAGGGATAAAACAGTACTTGATGGTAACAATTTTGGATTGATTAAATGGGGAATACTGAAATGCAGCTTGATATGCTAAAATGTTTCCAGCCAAATGCAATAATTGTGATTGTTGCTGCTATAAGGTTAAAAGAAGTCACAGGATTTCAGAGTGGGTTTGTTTTGGGTTTTTTTTCCTTTAGGAGTGCAATCTAAATGCAAATTTTACACCTGAATAAAATCCAAGAAGTCAGTATGAATGAGGCTTGAGGGGAAATAAGTCAGTGGCGATGACACTTGGCAAGTTAGTCTGTCATGTGCTTTGAATGTGAAAGCATATTATTTTTTCTTGATTCATCTTACACTTATAAAGTAATAGAATAAAATCAGCTTTAATGTGTTGATCGTCTAAAATTGTATAGATGCATGCTGGGTGAACTAGTCTGAACTAAAATCAGAAAGAGGTCTACTGATATGTTAGAGTTCTGAGTCTGTGAATAAAGTTTTCTGTTGATTTCTTTCAAATTAAGTTTATAAAACACATTTTCAATTACAATGTCATAATAAAGACCCATAAAAAACAAGAAAAAAGGAATTCTTTGAGTTCTAGGAATTTGGAGAAGGTTGGAGTATATTATTCCAATGCTGTTCCAGACTGCTACTAGTATATTGAAAAACATACCCTGGAAATTGATGATATTCCCTGTTTCTTCCTGCTTCTCCCAGTCTGATACAAAACTAATTGAATAA
Organism: Atrichornis clamosus; assembly: GCA_013400975.1. Classification (NCBI taxonomy): domain Eukaryota; kingdom Metazoa; phylum Chordata; class Aves; order Passeriformes; family Menuridae; genus Atrichornis; species Atrichornis clamosus. The sequence continues at coordinate 46,110 of WBMZ01000205.1, forward strand.
TGTACTCTTGGCCCTGGAGCTCTCCAACAGCAATAATTCAGTGTTTTCAGAAAGATATGGTTCCATGACTGTTAATATATTTGCCACATTCCAGACATTACAAATACTTCTGCAGTTATTTCTGCAGGAAACAGTATATTTTCTTATGACCTCTATTACTGAAGCTCTCAGACCAGTGTAGTTTTGAGCAAAGACCTTCTGCATTCACCTTCTGCATTCTCTGTACCAATTAGCGGGGGAGCATGTAAAGGTATTAAGAATCATCGTGTATGAAGGTCATAAATACAATAAGGTTGAACAGTTAGGAGCAAAATATTAGTAAGTTAAGCCAATTTAAGGTAAAATACCAGTTTTAAATGGTTGTTTACAAGATTTGATACATTATGTCACATTTGCTATGAAATATAAAGAAGTAATGAGTATTGGGGTCAAACTTAAATGAGTTCCTCCCTTCACTCTGTTCAGTTGTGTTGCTGCAGGTATCAGGGAATCACAACATTTCAGCACGTTTAATATGTTTTATGGCTAATCTTCCTTGGAGTATAGAGGAGTTTTGTCTACATCTGTTTTGCCTTCAATAGAGCTTTTTTGTTTCTGAATGTTTCTGGAAGTAGTCCTGCTGATTCTGACCTTATTTTGTGAACTGTCCTTCTTAGAAATACCAATGCTGTTGTAACAGATGTGTTGTAAACCCTGGGTGAGGACTGGCTGACTGGTGCCTTCACTTGAGGCAAAGCAAAACTTTCTTTACAGAAGCACAAGGTGTGAATATATTCAGCATATTTATTTAGTGTCTCAACCTACCGAGTGTTGGTGTTCTCAAACTGTTGGTGGTCTCAAACTGCTGGTGTTTCATAATGACCTGTGGAGGGTGAAATATTTTATGCACTCATATAAATTGCACCTTAACCAATGGGGGTTTTTTGCTTCAGATCTGGTATGTTTGTAATTAACCTCTGTGAACTGTAACAGTTTTGGGACTTTTGCTGACCACCTTTCACGGAACTCCTGGGCCACAGGGCATGCATGCCAATATCTAATGGTTAGGATAAGGATCTCAAGCTCTTCTATTTTTGAAGTGCCCCATAAGTGGCTAGGAAATAATGAAGGAATCAGGGTGTGTCTCTCCCACTTCCTAAGAATGTCTGTGCCCTTTTGCTCCTAGACATCCAGAAACATTTTTTTAATTTTATTTTTTAATTTTTATTTCTTTGGCTGTATGCTTTGACTGTATGCTTTGACTGTATGGCTTGTGAATAAAATATGTCAATCTGTCAGAAATATAGTTTTAGAGGAATGGATGTAGAAACAAGTAATGCTTTCTACCCCTTCCCTTTCCACAAACAAATGAAGAAAACCCCCTGTCCAAACAAAAAACCTCCCTATGCAGGCAATATTACCAGTCCCAGAACTCAATGCTGAAGAGTTCTTTCATTCCATGTGTGAAGCTCTTTTCCTGTCCATAAGTAAATGAGTGGATTTTTGATAGTGATTTCGAGTTCCTCCATCTTTGCTTGCCTTGTCTTGTCATTTGTTGCTTGTCCAGACCTGGAGTTTGCCAATGTGTTTATCTAATATTTTGCATTGTGAGAAAGAGAGACTTGGTTTTAATTAAATTATCGATGGATGTCATTAGCTAATGAATGTTTTTAGATGTTTTTAGGCTCTGAACTGCAAAACCCACGTAGAAAAACATACAACATAAAACCATTATATATTATCATACTAGTATTTATATTTCAGTAAATTTTATCATGTGATTAAATTAATGTCCTTTTTTCAATCACATAATCTATGCATCTCTTAAGTGTATATTTTAATGTACTTTCTAAATGGTTCTATCCTTATTAGGATTAGAGGAGCTTCCATCACATATTTAGTAGTTTTAAATCTTTTCAAAAATGATCATCTGTCATAGGGGGATTAAACCTCTTGGTGTCATACGTACCAAAACCACTGATGAAATCAGATTGGTCAAGCTGTAGCCCTGAAAAATAAGTGGTCTGTAGCTAGCTTTGTCATTGCTACCTGTCAAAATATCTGTTTTTGATATTACATGATATGATATTTTGGCTGTTGCATATGAAATTCAAATGTCAAAAGTTCTAAAGCTTTTGACCTATAGATCCAATGCTGTGAATATATTGCAAAGATGAAAGTCCATCCTGTGCTGCACTTACATGTATCTAACTTTGGTTAAAGTATTTAATGGGTCTTTGAGGAATTCTGGAGGATTATTCCAGATGTAGAGCCAGGATTCAACCAAAGATTACTCATCTCTGGTCCTGTAAGAATGGGTCTTTCATAATTTTATCTGCACTTATTGATTGGCTTGTAGCCCTTCCAAATAGACTTCTCTTCCAGTTATTCAGCTCACAGTAAAGATGGTCCCAAGTCAAGAAGCAGATAATTTTCTTGATTAGTGGCTTTGCTGACAGAAAGCGCCAGCATAGAAACAACTAAAATTAAATCTTCTGCTATTTTTTTTTGGAGAATCATATACAGAAATGAGAAAAGTAATTTTACATTTGAATAAATTGAAATTAAACATTAACAATAAAATTTCTCACAGTTTACTTAAATTAAAAAACCCAAAACATTATAGCTGGTTGAAGTGCAGTCTCACCAGATCAGAATCTGGCTCCTGGCTTCAGTGGAAAATGAGCTTTTTTTGATATCTTGTTCTTGTTTTTACTTACAAGGACAGCATGTCCAGACTCTTTCTTTCCTGTCGCTTTGAGCCTCAGCTCTTCCCACAGTGGCTTGTGGTACCGAAAGGTCAAAATGTCTTGCTAGTCACTTTGACATAGTGTAATGCTCCGTGTGAGATCCTCATTGCTCTGACCAGAACAAGGAATTGTAAAGGCAGTGTGCCTTTTACTACATGGCTGAAAGCAGTGCAGAATGTTGGTAATTATCTTCAAGGGACCTGTCAAGATTCAGTTTTATCTTGAAATGAATTAAATGAAATGAGTTTTAAGGACCTTAAAGGGGTTAGAAGTGCAAATATGGACGAGGTGCCTATCTAAGATTATACAATCTGTCAAGGCTTAAAGTCATCTGAGCAAAGTGACTGCCCAGGAACAGAGCAGGAGGGTGGGTGCAAAACTCGACTTGAAGAAATAACTGAAGTATAAACAATATGAATTCAGGATCAGACTGAATGGAAATGCTGAGAGTAGAAGTCGCTGCTTCTTGTGAAACCTTCCCAAAGTAAACAGAATAAAGCTGTTAAGCAAAGGTGTCCTTAGGACTTGCCCTGTTTTTACCTTGTTTCTTTTTGGGTGATATAATTGAAATCTCCAGGTATGTGAAAATTACAGGCTGTAGTTGGTCGTTTCCTTTCTCTCAGTACACAGTGGTGGAGTTCACAGTATAATGGATCTGGGGCTGCCATAGACCTTGGGTCCTGCAGGGCTCTGTCATCCCTCTCACAAATTGGTGCTTCACTTTTGCTTCTTGAAAAGAGATAGTGGGGTATTATGTATTTCAAAATAATTTTCTTGTGTATGAAGTGTTTCCTGGGAGTGAACACACAGAATGTACCCCTCCATCTGCACCGTTTTGTGCTGCACATGGATTCCTAATGGACTTGAGAACTGATGCCACCTTGGTCATATATTTTTTATTTTAGAAATGATTGTCTCAGTTTCCACTGTGATTGCTGAGACAGTGAGCCATAGTTAGTATGTTTGTCAACAGCTGCAAGTTTACTAACAAATATGTACTTGGATTCATGCCTAAGAGTACTTCCTGGGAAAAGTACAAATGTCAGCTGTCAACAGAGATTATGTTTTCCTCAGTGTTGCAAAGGAACAGGTTTCACAGAATCACAGAATGGGTCAGGTTGGAAGGGACCACAGTGGGTCATCTGGTCCAACCTCCCTGCTCAAGCAGGGTCATCCCAGAACACATGGCATGGGATTGTATCCAGATGGCTCTCAGGTATGTCCAGTGATGGAGACTCCACAGCCTCTCTGGGCAACCTGTTCCTGTGCTCAGTCACCAACACAGTAAAGTTCTTCCTCATGTTCAGGTGGAACTTCCTGTGCATCAGTTTTGAAAATCTGGGGAAAAAAATGTTTTTATCAAAGAAAGTGCAACATATGTGCCTAGTAAGTCTTGTGTGTCTTTTGTTGGTTTGAGCTACATTCTTATTCTGGAATTGGAAAATAAGGGGGGCACTGAGAGACTGAGATCCAGACCCCCAAAGGTATTTACATCCTGATACCACTGAAGTAATTAGAAATTAAAGGCTTAGATAGGACCTGGATGGCTAAACTCCTTTGTTACCTGTGTGATTTAACCATGATTATTCATAAAAACATAAATATTAATTTTTCATAATATGGATGCTGCATAATGACATAATTTGCATAATGACAAATGCAGTGCTAAAGGACTACTTTTGTACTATTAAACATATACATAATGAATATTAAAATTTGAAACAAGTTAGTGCTTGCCTTGATTAGATTGCATTTTTAAGAAATACTATGTTAGGAGAAGGAGATCCTCACCTTCTCCTGTCCTAGAGGAAGTACAGTGATTGCTGTCCCGACTAGATATTTTTGAGTCTTACTCTACCTCTTGGAGATTTCGCTTCTGCTCCCACACTCACTTGAATAGTTGGAATTGAGATTCTTAGGGCTGAACATCTAAATGAAATTGTAGGGGCACTCTTGGCAATTTTTGTGCTGCCTAGGCAGGGAAAATAACCATATTTCAATGTGGTTTTAGTGTAGATCAGAGTAAAGCAGACTGCCAGTCTGAAAGAGAGTTTTAAAAGACTGTTTTCCTTAATTCAGAAGTGTGTATTCCTACTTCGTACAGAATTTTTTTTTTAAATTCAGTCAGTAAACAGGTTGCATTATAACCTTTTTGGCCTTTCCTGGAGCAAATAGATCTAAACTTCTCAATACTATGATGTTTCTTCAAATGTAAAATTGGAGATTATTTAAGGCACTTGGAATATCCTGGCCTGTATTTTCTAAATCCCAAAAGTGGTGCCAGTAAAGTAGTTTTTAAATGTAATTCTTTCCATAAGCAGTAAGTATATAAGGTGTATTATTCACATCATGACTTTAGGACATGTATTTGTAGTTCTTAGACTTAATAAAAAAGTGAACAGTTGCTGGAGGTAATATATAGTATGTTTTTTTGTTACTGGCAAAGACAAATAACTTCCCGTAGCATATAGTACATCAATAACTTTTACATTTAATTGTAATGTTTAGAGGCAAAATCACATCCCTCTAAGTCAAGGGCAGGTGGATGGATAGGTAATGGATAGACAGCTGAAAATCTAGATTAATTCATTTGATGAGTGACACACTTGGAATAATAAAAAGAAGTGAAAAAATGCACAGCAAAGGATGCAAACTGCATCAGTCACAGTTTGGAACTCTGCATATTTCCCATTTTCATTAAAAAAAAAAATTAAAAGGAAAATTGCTGCAATCTGTGTGTGCCTGGTAGAAAAGCAGTTTTAGTAGAAACAATGGAAAATGCTTCTGCAGGACTTTGAAAAGGGAAGAAAAAGACCCCTTGGACTTTTCATGCCTTGCTTCCTGTTATGTGTTGACAATATTATTGGTATCTGGAAGTAGAAAACAATGAGCTGCAATTTTACATCATATATTGTTAAATAATTTAAAGAAGACATATTTTGTCAGCTTTTAAGATATTTCGGACATCGTGGGGGAGAAAAAATTTTGGATTCACTTGGACCTAAGGAATTTCCCAATCATCAGAACAGTTAAGGGCAGTTGAAATATATATTAAGTTAAAAAAAAAAAAAAGGAATTTTCCAAGAATTAGGAACTAACAGTGTTAGAGAACTTGTACTGGAGGAAAGCAAGTAATTTCTGAGGGATAGACAAAGCTTGTGTTCAGTCTTGTTCCTCATATTTAGATTCCTGACCCAGTGAAGGATTCTGTCTTGATTTGCCAAAGGTCTTAAATTTCTACCAATTACTGTGGTTGTATGTCAGAAGTTCCAGGCAAATTTTTGAAGCAAAAGAGCAAGGACGTAGGGAGTAACTTGCAATAAAGTCAAAAGATAGTGGAAAGATCCACACTGTAAGACATTTTATTGTTTAGTAGGAACAGAGAGAGCAAGGTGAAAGTGGAAAAGGACAATAAAAGATGTAAAAGTTTTTTTTTCTTTTTCTTGAGTTTCATGATGGAAGAGACAATTACTAGGTATGCAATTATATATATGTGAGCAGAGTATCTCTGTGTAACAGACATTAAATTTATATAATATAATATATGGTTATATTATATTAATATATTTCCAATAGATTCATATATGTAAAAATCCACTAAGTTCCCAAAATTAAAGTGTAGTAAATGGAGAAGGTTCAGCATTTTTGACTGGTGACATAAGTTGTAAAAGAGTTAGAAGAAAAATACTAGGGATAAACATTCTCTTTCTTATCCTGTAGGGATGATAACAACTGAGAAGAATGGGAGAAACTTTTATTTGGACCCAACAGATTTGGTTGCATGGTGTGGTTAGTAGTCTGGTCTTACTTGTGATCAGAAGCAGTTTGCCTGCAAAATAAGTGAAATATTAATAAGCAGGCCAGAGTATCTTCTCAGCACAGCCTCTCACAAAATGAATAGTGTTGAGTGGGTTTTGAATGATGATTGAATGATCCCTGCATTCAGATGAGTTTATTTGGATTATTTTAAATCACATTTGTTTTCTTTTTCTCTTCAATTAATGATAGTTGTAGATACTCGGTTTTATACTGGTACAAATTTGAAATTCTGTTCACCCATTTTGGCAAAATTTCACCTTAAGCCACAGGAAAGAACAAATTGGGTTTTTTTACCAGACAATAATTTGTAAGAAACAAGAAAAATTCAACTTTAATTGCTTGTAAATTGGAACATTGTATGGCTGGAGCAGTTTGAAAAAAGCACCATGAATTGCTAGGGGAAAAAAAAGGTAAAATAAACTTGATAAAGAAGGTTGAAAAGTAAGAAATACCACTATAAAATATGTTTATATCATGAAACAAAAGGGTGATGTTGAAATTTTTTAAAACTGACTGAAATAACACCATAAAGAAACAAAAACATGAAAACCCTGGATGAGTAAATAGGTAAAAGCGGAAAGGAGCAATCTGGTAGATATATATTGGATAAAAGGGTGGAAGAAGGTGACTAGAAATTCTGAAGGCAATTCTAGCTTGGTGAAAGACAAAACTGAAGAAAGGAGTAAGATAAAAAAGAGGAATTTGAGTTTTTTTGAAAGTGATTTCCTGGTCTAGCTGCAGGTGGTTGTCTGAATTCCATAACTGGTGTAGTAATCACATTTTATTTTAATACTTGGATGAAACAAATTATGAAATTAAGTAAATATGCAGTTGAAGAAAACTAATAACACATCAGGAGTTCATACCAAATCAGTAGGAATCCTGAAAGTAAGAGGACCCTCTGTTGTGAAATTGTTTAATCCAGAGTAAAAGAAATGTAGAATAAATTAATGCCTGGAATTTGAATGACTTGTTGCACTTGTTTAATTCTCAGATAACTCCATTGAAAATTAAGCTTTAGATGGTAAAATTTTGGTGGTATCATCTGCTCCACATCTTAATAATAAACTATCTCTTAAAATTTCTTTTCAGAAGAGAATAATAATTAAAGTGCAATTTTACTTGCTATTTATGTAGCTGTGCAGTTATAATCATAATTATAACTAGGCATGTATTTAGAATCCAGACACTCATATTACATTTTGCATGCTTTCTTCAACAGCTACAAGTCTGATTAAGATGTCTGTGGGACTCATTCAAATATTGAAAATACAAGTTTGAGAGCATACAAATATCATAATACTTTGCTAAAATTCAGAACAGGAATTAACCTTTATGTTGTTAAACTGCCGAAGTATGAAAAAGAAATAGCCACAAAAGTCTTAAAGCACACTATGAAAGTTAAAAAATTCCTCTGTCATCAGTCTCAGACAAAGTACATTTCCCATAATTATTTGATTAACCAGTATTTTGATATGTCTCCCTTGCTTACTTCTCTCAATTCACCGAAGAAAGGTTTAAGGAGCAACTTTCAACATTTGTGATCTTTGACTGCAGGACCTGGAAGTTGATATCTTACTCTCTTAGTCTCAGTTAATGTTAAACCAGGCCATATGCTAGTGCTCCCCTCTCTGTTCAGTCTGGTCAAATGTATTTGACTTTGTCCCTACTTCATCTAACTATGTCCAAGCCTCCTTTTTGCCTCTGTTGGATTGCCTCAGTGCTCTTAGATTGTGGTTTATACTTAACTCTGCACTTCCTACTCCCATTCTCTTCCCTTGGAGAATAATATTTGTCTCTTGTCTCTTTTCTTATCCTGAGATACTGTTTTTTTAGAACTGATAGGAGTCAACTTGTATGTGTTTTGACAATACCATAAACCTTCTCAGGGAGGAATCCTCCACAGGAAGCCTTTTCTCACACTTTTTCTTTTTTTCTAGTTTCTGTAGAACTTATGGAAATCTACATGTCAGATAAACAGCTTCTGCAGCTGGTAGTATGAATGGTGGTATCTTTTGTGTGCTAAAGCCTTAATTTTAGTCTTAATCAAATGAAAAGGTTTATAGATAGAATACTTGTCCCAAATGGTTGTTTGGAGTAGATTTGCTAATACTAAGCAAAGAGGATACCAGAGGGCACCCTGTTACTTTTCAAGATGCATTTAAGGAAACCAACTTTCACTTGCCTTTTGAGTTCATTGGTACAGCTGTCATGAAACTGTTGTGGTTATCCATTTAGTTCTTCTTGGAGATATATTTAACTTTGTTAGAAACTTTCAGAGATTATTTTTCTAAATCAATTATCATCAATACAAGTTAAACTATTTTTAATTCTCAGTTCTACAGTTTGCATTATTGCTAATGTATTTCTGCAGAACTATTTAATTTTGAAGGGTTATTTTTGTATGATAACATTTTCCTTTTCATGCATCATGTAAAGAGGTCTAAATGTGTTCTGATATCATTTTTTGAAGCAGCATCCTGTACAATTTTAACAGGTAATTGAGTAAATACAAAATATGAAAAATCTCACACTGTAAGCTCGAACATAATTTAGTGTGTGCTACACAGCCATCTAACCTGCAGCCCACTCGTATCTAGTAGAGTTGTGCTGTGTGTTACCCCTTACAGAGAAAACAGCATTTCTGAAACTCTCTATCCTGAATAAAATAAGAAAGATCAGGGAGAATATTGGCATACACTTAAGCAGATTATAGTTGACTGTGAAGGCAAGTGCCAGTGTTTTTCTACATCAGTAATGGTCCATAAGATTTCATTGTAAATCATCCCAGGAAACAAACAATAAGTGCAAGAAGGCCTGATGCGCATCAGGGGTTTGATTAGTCATGATTTCTTAATGTCTCTGAGCAAGCAGATTCAACTAAACCTGCACAGAAACACATTTACGTGAATACAGAGAGGTAATTAACCCTTATAAAGCAAGTTACCTGCAGTAAATTCTCACATGTTTGTGATTAAAAAATGAAAATCAGAATTTATCATCTGGCTTTGTTTTGGAGCCTTTGTTTTGTTATATTTCTCTCATTGACACTAAATATACCACTTTTTCATTCTAATCAGGTTTGTTACTTTCTACTGCTTTGATGAATGGAACAGGTAGTACAACAAACTCCTGCTGTATCCTTATAGTCTCAAATGTCTCCCACAGTTAATTTTTTTTCTGATCAAGCATTTCAGTTCTTTTTACTATGGTCTTGACTCTAATTAGAAGCCTTTCTGTCCTGTTCTATCCCAGATCAGCGGGGGGAGGTGTGGCCAAGACTTTATGTTACTCAATACCACCTTAAGTCATTGCCAGGGATGGGGGAAAGGGACTCTCTCCGGCTTCCGAGAAGAAGAGTGCTCCTTTCTGGTTGGGAGAAAAGTTGGTGTGGTAGGGAAGGGCTGGTCGGTGTTTTGTTGTGAGCTTTCAGTGTAAAACATTTCCTTCTCTTACGCCTTTCCCTATTTATTTTCTTATTGCTGTTTCTAGTAAATTGCTCTTATCTCAACCTGTGATCTCTGCCTTTTGTACTTTCAACTGGAGGGGAGGGGAAAGGAGTAGCAGCATGGGGTTTCTTTATTAGAAGGACTACTAAATTGGAGAATATCATTCCTAAACCATAACACTTTTCAAGCAGGAATTTGCTGGTTCCATTTTTCTCTGCACTCATAAGGCACTTCTCTCCTATTAGCTTGTTTGGTTGCAGGGCTAAAAAAATTAAGCATAAAAGAATGTATGAAAATCAATATGTTTAAGCAATGGGACATAATATTGAAGAAATATATAAATACTTACATGTAAGGAATAGTTTTTGCAGCTGCTTACTGCTACAATATTTGAGGACAGAAAAAGGACTGCATTAGTTTGAATGTGCTGACTGAATATAAAACCCTGTGTGTGTGTGAAAGGGCATCTTTTGAATAACTGAATATCAAGAGTTAACTAGAAACTAGAACACTAGTGGGATTTTTTTGTGTTTGATCTCATCAGTTTTAGTTAAAAAAAATTAAGACTGATTTGCATATTGTTTTTAGGAAAAGATCTGCAAAAAGGAATGAATTCTTATTTTAGATAATATTGGAATAGTATTTATAATTTTCTAAATGTCAATGTAGATATTTTTCTAAATTTTGTTTGTATGATTGAATGTGTAGACTCTGAACTGTAAATTTACAGGACTATGACAAAATATTGCTATTTTTCGTATTACTTTTATTTTCCTATTTATTACAAGTAGCTAAGAACAGTGAAGTGCTTAATAGAACATATTTTTCTTACTGGTTGCCATGTGTCTCTAGTTCATCCACTTCATTATTCCACCAGGTTTAACTGCATATGTTTTCTAAGATTGTCTAAAGTTCAGATACTCTTCTGCTATTGACGAAAGCTTAAGCCTGCACACAACTTCAAGGTATACAAATTGACCCTAGATAATGCTCAAAGGGCTCTTCGTTATTTTTGGAGCATTGTTTCTCATGTAGCAGCTGTCCAATATCAAATGCTTGTTTGTGAACTAAATTCTGTTATTTTGAACTGGCAATTTTTACTGGTTGTCAAAATGCTCTTCATGCAGTTGTTAAAGAGAAATGTATTCATGGTATGAGCTTAAATACAATTTCGACTCTTTCAAGAGCCAGCTTTATCCTTTAATACTTAACTTGGAAGGCCCTTGGGCCTTAAAATGTATGGTAATTGAACATATACCGTATTTTATATTTATATAAATATAAATTCATATGTACTCTTTTTTGATTTTACTGAAGCTCTCTTATTGGTATTATCATCCAGTTGGAAAATTATTTATTTAGTAAACTGTTTAGGGAATGTTTTGTAAATTGTTAGATGAGGTTTTCTGGAATTTTGAATACCAGCAATTTAAAGCCTCTGTTATTGTCATCTTCTAATTAACAGTGCACAGTTCACATATCAAAGTTACCAAGACTAAGCCTCAGAATTAATTTCCTAGAAACATTTCTGTAAAGCACCATAAAACTTCACAACATTATAATTGTTCTGCTGTTGTTCAGCTTTGCACATTCATGTTCATGTATTTTTAATATGTTTGCTAATGTCTTTTTTCTTATATGGTGTCTGAGCAACTACTAGCTGCTGCTTATTTTGATGGTATATAATTTTCATGAGTAATTGTGATCTTACGCTCCTGTCTCTTGTTGGCTGTAAACAGTTTTTCAAGCAGAAGAATAACCAGCATGAATTCAATGAGATTTCATTGGGCTTTCATTTGTCAACTATATTCCATGGGTTTTTTGCTTTTCATTGTTTATACTTAGGTAGCTGAAATTTATGTTGTATTTCTTTTAGCTGTCCTCGAAGCTGTATATATATGGTATCATTGTGTTCTGTATATTGTCTAGGAACGTTCAACTTCATCTTGCCAATACAGGCTACAATTTTAGTATAATAGAAGTAATTCTCCAGAGATTTGTGTATCTCTACATTGCAGGACATTCTTCCTTAAAACAGTCTGAGAATGGAATAATGAAGTGACTCTTAATGTCTCTGATCTTGAACTACTTATGAAACTGATATTTTATGCGTCAAAGTCATTAACCTGCTTATGGTCTGCCCAAAGAAAATTATATTATACATCTCTGATCTTTTCATCCAGGATTAAAATAGTTAATTTGACATTTATTTTAGATCAAGTGGGATTGTTGTTGTTAGTGGTAATTGTTTATTGATAGATAAGCCAAACCATTTTCAAGGCATCAATGTTGATTCTGAGATTCCACTATAATATGGGAAATGTCTCATTAGAGAGTTAAAAATTACATAAAATGGAAATTCTGTTTGATTGTGAATTCATTAATTATTTCTAGGTGAGAGACTCACCTATCCTTAAGCTCTGGCAAATTGCAATGTGTGTTCTGAAAGACTTAGAACACACTCCGCAAACTTTGGAATGGAAATTTTCCGATACTGCAATTTTAATTTTTCCTGTAAACTTCTTCCAGATTAAAAGTTCTACAGTCATCTTGATTCATAAATTCTGCAGTGTATTTTGCTGCATATTTGCATTTCAGATAGAATGGCCTTTTTCAATCATAAGTTGAAGTATATAATCCGGCCCTCATGAGTCTGCTTCAGATGGCTTTTAGACTTGCAACTGAAAGAGATTAACCATCTTGACTATCTGCCACGTCTTTACATGGAAATGTTTAAACCCCTCCCTTAAATAAACCCTACCCAAACAGCATAAACATCATGATGTGTGTGGATTTAACTTCATATAGTTAGTTATCTTAATGAATTTATCATCACTGATGAGCTCTCCATGAGAGGTAGCTCAAGGTTTTTGTGCACAAAATAGCTTGTTGACTGCATGTGTTTGCATGTTTGCAATACCTTGCTGTTGCAGTGGCATCTATGATGTTGACATCTAAGTGGCATGTCTTCCACAGAGAAGGAATAGGAGAAGAAAGAAAAAGAGAAAATGAGGAATTATGGAGACTTTCTTCTTATCATATTACTTTTCTAAAGTATGTTAAGTGGTTGTGTTTCTTTACTTAAAGAACTCAAAAGGTTTGGATTTTTTTGGGGTTTTTTTTTTTGGTTTGTTTTTTTTGAGGTTGAGTTGTATTTTGCTCTACTTTCCTAAGCAACAAATTTGGGAATTGCATGCAAAGGTTTGTAGAGAAATAAGCTTTGGTATTTAGAGTGGCTTTAATTTCCATAGGGTGCACAATATTCTATTGAATAGTTGGAGCGTCTGTAACTATTGTCACTATTTTGCTAGTCAAGATGACATCTAGAAAATTATGTGAGACAAGGTTATTTCATCACTGTGCAAAACATGGATGGTAGTACATTCTCTTGATCAAAATTGTTCTTTACTCTTTGTAGTAAAATAAAAAGTATCAGAGAAGTTAGAAGGCCCTGAAGTAACCTAAGATGGTATATTAGGAGTTTGCCTACACCAACAAGTTGCCTCTGACTCTTTTGTGGCTGTGTATCCTAGACTAGTAAGAAAAGTTCCACAGTATATCTTCAAAAGTATATCTTCTAAATGCCTATTCTCCTCTAGGAAATTATGTAGGGGAATGTGATATATATAACTGATTATAAGCAAAGGATATTAAAACTGCTGGGAGAGTAATTATTTGGAAAAATTATATAGGTCTTGTTTAGGGAAATATTTTTTTCAAAAATGTAGACACTTTTAGTACACTGTTTACATGACTTGTTATAAACAAATCTGCTTCCTTCTGTGTTGGATTTGCAAGGCCTG